>JAANDG010000166.1:0-257286 GCA_036852015.1 Pelodera strongyloides | reverse complement strand
TCATCAACCCTATATGAATAAGAACCGTATAAGAATCAATACTGGGTTGAAGAACACCATTAGCCATAATTACTGGACCGGGCGGGAGTCAATTAATTTCTAAGGGACCGTAATTTTAGTTTTAGTCAGCTTGAGACTTTGGTTAGAACATGTTTGAGAGTGGTTGTTAAGAAGTTTGTCGGTGCGATGTTTGACGGTATTTTTCAGTTCTATGTGCAACCCCTCGTCACCCCTCTCCCATCTGAAGAGTTCATTCTCCGCGTGCAGACGATCCGCCCGTTTGAGTAAACTCCCCATGGAAAGTGTGAAAGAAGAGGTTAGTTTTTTTTGTTTTAAACCAAAGCTCAGACATGACTTGACAAGGCGTGTTATTGCAGGTCACTCTGTACTGTACCAAAATTCAATTTCAATTCCCTACTGATTGTGCCTAACATTCTCATGTATGAGATTGTTTTGTCTTGTATTGTACTCGTAATTTGATTAGCGTGGTTCTTGTGTCTTGTGTTATTGTTCAATAATAAATATATATTTTTTTATAACCTGTGTGCATTTCAGGACAACCTGGAAGGCTTGACTCCCGTGTCTATGGATCCTAAGGCTGGAGCCGGAGATAGCCAGAAGACCCCAACCGTCGTGGTTTCCGGAAGTGATAATGGAAGTGAAGAGTATACGACACCATCTGCTTCTGTCACTTGTCCTACTGATTGTTGGTCTTTTTATGAGTTTGTGAATTTTGAACTGAGACTTGGATTGGGAATTTTCAGCCTGCTTTTGTAGATTTCACCGCACCTACTTCGCACCGCACCAGGTCCATCCCTAGGGGACGTTAATTAGCTATTACTAGGGTACGCTGCTCAGGCTCTTTGAAAATGTGACGTGCTTTGGTGCTTTCTTGAGAAGATGATTTGTTGTGTCTTTGCTCTAAAATAGTGTCTTTTAGCGAGTTTCTTCACTCCGGATGGCACAACTTTGTCAGGCTCACGACTCAAGCGATGCTCTGCCAGTGGGAGCACGCTTGCTCGCTTTGGTGGTTTACTGAAAAAGAGCTTCAATTCAAGTTAGTCTGGCATTCATCTGTGGTTCATTTGAAATACAGCCTACAGAGTATGGTGTATTGCGAGTACTGTATTGATTTATTCCGGATTCGTCACTCCTTGTGCTTTACTTTCGTTTCGAGGTTTTCGAGACTAATAATTTGCGATGCAATACTTTCTGACTAAAATGCAGGATTGTAAATGAAACATCTGAAACATTTTATTTTAGCCTCGAAGGGCACCCCTGTTCTGAGGGAACTGAAAGGTCTGACAAGGAGAGATACGATGGATTCGACTAGAATGCGAGCAGAGATAAAGAGACGACGGCAGAGTAGTGGTGAGTGAAGAGAGCACTTTATGTATATGTGGCTTTATATATTTGTTTGGTCCTCGAGTTTTCAAATCTTTATTTTCGAAACAAACTGCATTGTACTTGCTGGTGCTGAAGTATGGTTGTGCTTGTAGTCAAATTGCATCTTATAGTTATAGTAACACAGTAGTATTATAGTAGTTATAGAATGGTAGAATCTTCGAGCTTAGTACGACTCCCGGAAAGACAGATTGGACAGATGTAAACCAAAACTTTATGTCAGCTCGTACTAAGCTAATCTGGAAGATTCTACCTATTCTATGAAATTATCTTCTCCCAAATGGATATCAAAATTATTGTAGTTAAAGCGAAATGCCAGCTCCTTTGGAAAATTTGCATATGATAAGCAAATCCTATGTATCCTATGCTAATTTTGCGCGATAGCCGTGGACGATCGCGCAAAATTAGCATAGGATACATAGGATTTGCTTATCGTATGCAAATTTTCCAAAGGAGCTGGCATTTCGCTTTAAGTTTGTTTTTGCAGGCACTTCTTATCGTGATGTGATACTGATGCAAAGTCTAGCCCATGGAACACCATCTGGAGCAACACTCACGCTGAAGATGAGAGATAATAGAGAACGCGAGCGGGGTTCGTTTTTTACTTGTGTACTTGAACGGAAGCAACCAACCGGTAGAAGTTGAGCTTGAAGCAGTTTACGTAAGTGGGTTTACGACACAAACCACTGTGTTTTTGAGAAAAAATTTCTATCCTTTTGACGCGTGAAGGATAGCTAAAAATAGGTTATTTTCTGAACTTGAACGCTGTGTGTTGTACTTGGTTTGGTAATTGTATCTGATATCTTTCCTTTTATTGGGAAATTCAAATGGTTGTGTTGTAAACGCTGCAAGTTAAAGGATTAATTTCCATATTATATTTCGTCAATGTAGTGTAGTGGTTATTGATTTGTTTCTTCAAAGGTGAATATGCGAATATTGTTATATATTTAGCACAAGCGGACAGGTTCGCCAGACTGGTTTCCATATCCAATTTGACTGCTCAAGAAGAGACGAAGACGAATAAATACAACACAATGGTCATTGATGCTCTGGTCGACGGACGACCCAGTGAGTTTTTTTTCTTAAAGCGGACTGACACGTGGTTTGTGAGCGAATTAACGCATCCTACTGTAGCATCTCGCGGTTTTTTTTCGGCGAGTCGGCAGTTACTGGTTCCTATTGTGCTGGGTATGTTTTATTTGATCGACTTCAATTTGAGTTGGTTCGCAAACTATTTGCCAATGTTCACTTTTCAGTCTCGCAGTTCTCCAGCTACGTGTTCGACTACTTTGGGGTCAGTTCGTCTTTATTTTACGTAACTTGTTAGTTTAGGTCGGTGGGTGTAAAATGAACGCTGTTTCATATGTAGTTAAGGCGTACTTTCGAGTTATCTTATCTGGCTGGTGGATAGTGCCTAATTCTCGTTTTCTGGGCATATATGTGCAGGTTTTTGATTAATTCCGTGTGTTGTGTAAAGGTGTATTTTCACTTTTTAGTTGAAAGAACAGCTGAAGCACCGCGGCTTTGATCCATTCTCACGTGCAGAGGTCATAGAAATGGGCGAGGAGTTTGGAAATATTGGTATTTATTTAATTATTATTTAAAATTACGTATTTAAAAGTGTATTGTTGTTAACGAAGAATATCAAGTTCTCTTTTATCATACTGATGTGCCCAAGTGTGACTTTCTCTGTTTGATGTTTCTTAAAGAGAAATTGAAATACCGGCCGGTTTTTTAAACGCATCGTGGACAACTGAATTCTTATGTATTTTTGCTAATTTGCTCGAGTTTTTATTCCAATTTATGTTCGTTTGGTCTGCACAAGAATGTTGGTCTACTCGATGTGTTTCAAAAAGCGGCTTGTGGAGTTCTCTACATACTCGACTTGTCTTTTTCGACTGGATTCACTCATTACCTTGATCTGGATAATGAATAATGAATAATTAATTCGTTTTCAGTTGTCGCCATTGGTTTGGTGCGCGATAAGTCGAATTTGCCCATGATTACTCGGATAGGTTATGATGCAGCAATTGCAAAGGTAACTGGTTTTTTATGCATTATATTGTGTTTATTATTGTACGATAATATCCATAACACGTTTGTTGCATTGCAGTGGATTGCAGTTTATTTTGTCATGTTTACCGTGATGCAAACTCGATGTTTCAGAGAAATAACATTACTCTGATTCAACTGAACTGTTTGTTTGATTGTTGACTTTTTGGCGTGGGTAATCAAAATGATGTTCCTTAATTTTCGAATGATGTGTATTATTCGTAGCATGATATTGGTCCTTGGTATTCGGATTTTGATTATTTTGCGTGGAGCGAGGGAGCTACTTGACCTAAATTTAGTATACAAGTTGGCAAATATATTGTTGTTAAGGTTTGCGAGAAGAAACCAGACATGCAGCTGAACATTTTGATCGCTCCGGTGTTCTTCCCGTTCGAGACCGGTTACAATGATGAGCTGGCCGAGTCCATGCTCAGGACTGTTTATCGATTGATGGCTGACAACGCGGACCGAATCGATATGGTCACAATTGCGCCCAACGACGACTTTGAGAGGGGATTGATTGAAAAGAGACTGCAACTCTTACTTGTGGAGAAGAGAGACCAGCATTAGATGGTATGTGGTGTTGAGTACTGTAATTAGGAGAATTTAAGAGTGCGGTATTGTGATACAGTACGAAAGAGAGTTAAAGAGGTATGATACTTGGTGCCAAACAACTGCATTTTCATGTATTCTATGCAAATTGCTGTTACCGCGTGCGCCCACCTGTGTCGGGAGGGCAGGCTGGGTTAAAATTTGTATGGATGTATGGGGGAGCCAGTTGTCCAGCATGTGTATCATACCTCTTTAAAGAATAAGAATACAAAGATGTTTTTGATCCATTCTTATTAATATGTCTGCATATATTTGTTATTTTTGTGTAGAGATTTGAACTATAGATTTAAGCCAGCACACTACTTTATGTTTGGGTTATTTCATTATTTGTGCGTTTCCTTTTATTTATTTGGACCTTTAGTTTACCCTTTTCGTTTAATCATCGTACTAGAGTTCTCTTTTGTTTTGTACCCTTGTATGTATTTAGCAAGCTGCTTCATGAGTTTTACTTAATAAAAAAAGCCTTTATTGCTTTGAGCTTTTGCTGTGGTTCTGTGCTTAATATTGATGGTGGTATGGCTAGAGCTTGGCCTATTCTCTATGAGTTGAGTTCTACTTTATTTTATGTTTTGTAGTTTACTGTTAACTATCCCACTATCTTTATTATGCAACGGCTGGATTATAGGGTTTCATTTGCTCAGTCTATCCATCTCTTGTATTTTTAATCTCCATAGTTGTGCTCGATCTCTGTTGAATCATCATCCTCAATTATCAACTCGTTATATTCCTTGTGAACATGGGACCTTACTAGTTAGCTTTTGTGTTTTGACAATGGAAATGGCGTTACCATGTTTATCTATCGTTTAGAGATTGAGAGTATACATTATACATACAATATTGTATTAACTTCACAAAAGGTCAACCTAATTTTAAGCTGAATTTTCAGGGTGTTTGGTGTTGTTGTGAATTGTCGCAAATAAAATGAGTGCATGATAATATTGTGAGTGTTTTTTTTTGTCTTTACAAAAGGTGTTTTTGGACACATGAATATTGATATGTATTTTATTTTATTTCAGTTTGGTATCTGCTGTCAAGTTGTTTCGATATTGAACGTTTCCATTCTATCCACACCTTGTATCTATGCGTTTGCGGCTTAATGAGTCATTTTAGTTTAATTGCTTGCAATGATGGCGCGATAGTGACTGTTAGTTAGTTTTGCTTTGCTGCTATATGATTCTAATGTCAGCTAATTGTAAGTCCATTATTATTTATTTGATGACATATTCAGTCTTGTTCCTATTCATTACAGTGCCAGATTGCGAACGTCTAGCCAGCCTTATGAGTGATTAGCCAAGCCTATCTAGCCTTTTGTGAAGCAGTCGCTGTATCGGGTTAGTCAGTGTTCTGATTTATCTTTTGTTATTGGAAAGAAAGGGACAATTTCGCGCTGAAATGTTGATTGTTTTGTCGTGACGAAGCTGGTGAAGGCGTGTAGAGAAATTTAAAGGAATTCGCTTTTTGTTGGAGGAAATCCTTTCTTATTATGTGCCCTTCCTTCGTTTTTTTTGCTGCTTTCTAAAAAATTAAAGACTAGTGAGACCTATTTTACGATTAATCATTAGTTTGAAGATTTCCCCTTTCCATCGCATAGGTTATATTCATAGAACTTGATTTCTTTCGTCAAGTTGAAGCTATATGGCGCGTGATGTGTGGCCTATACAGAACAACTGCCTTCGCCCGTTTTTCATGCAAATTGTGTAATTCTGTGCCGAAAATACAGAGAAAGGTTCAGAAATTTGCATATAATACATGGCAGTGTAGTTGTCCAGTCAGTCCAGCATACGTGCCAAATCCTATTTCTACTTTTTTTTCCAAAGTTTCTAATTTCTAAGATTTGACAGCCCAACCCTGTCAGGTTCGTGATGCCAAATGTAAGTCAGTATGACTGTGACGCGGAGAGCCTGACCAACCGCCCTGCACTGTCCGCCCAGCTGAGTGACTAGTCCTTTAGCAGGTGTACCTCTCTCTCTCTCTCCCTCTATGCTCTCTCTCCTTCACTCTCTATTTCCTTTCACAATCTCTCCCCGTTCGATATTTGCATTTGGCGCGCTGAGATACTGACGACACAAAACAACCCGCACCCTCGTTCGACTCGTGCAAACCCCCAAGTATTTTCGTCCCTTTGTCCCTTTTTGTGCAATTCATGAAAGTTCTTTCACTATGGATTGAATGTTCATCTTTGAATCTTTTCCCTGCATTCTGAATTTTTGGATATGAATAATTCAGTAGAATTCGTAGTTTGCGGGAGACTTTTATTTTGAATACTCTGGTTCTCAGGCGCGCAGCGCGGAAATGCGTATCCGCGTCCGCGGGAAAAGATTGCAATTTTGAATTGAAAAATTTGAGACACAGAGAAATCTCTTTGCTGCGTCTCCGCCTTTCCCATGCTAAAAAGCCATCTCTTTTCCGCGGACGCGGCTACGCATTTGTGCGCTGCGCGCCTGAGAACGTAGTAGTTTACGGCCACGGTAGTTCGCTAATGTTGTGCTTATTTTAATTGAATTGGGTACTTGGGCGCATTTTTAATCAGCGGAAACTAGTTTGTAAGGCACACCTTATGACACCTAAACCTAAAAAGTGAAAGTATTCCCCTTAAGCAACACCATAGATTTATATCAAGCATCTTTGAAGATAGACAGAATATGTCCCTAATTTTATTATTGATTCCACTTGTTTTGTTGTGAGTTTTGGTAATCTGGCTCATTACCGTACTATTAGCCTAATTGTAAGATCCCGTTAAAATATTTAATTTTTAGGTTTTATGAAAATTTTTAACAAAATGTTTCACGTGACATGTTTTAATGATTTTATCTGCGTCTTCAACTCATTTAGTCGTGTCAGTTTCACGTAAACTTGGGTGGATTATAATTCGGAGTTTTTCTTTGGTCACCGGCGGAATGCGACTAATGTTTAAAGCGAAATGCTAGCCCCTTTGGAAAATTTGCATATGATAAGAAAATCCTACGTATCCTATGCTAATTTTGTACGATCGTCCACGGCAATCGTACAAAATTAGCATAGGATACATAAGATTTGCTTATCGTATGCAAATTTTCCAAAGAGACTAGCATTTCGCTTTAATGTTCCACGAAATCGATACGTGTATCAAATATTTTCCCTATGAATTTTAATGTTGTCATTCTGCATTCCTCTTTGCCATCCGATATTGATCTCCCCGTTTATGTCTTGAATATTTCCCCGTGCACCTCTTATCTATGCTCTATTACATTGTTTGCACCCCTGTGCATTCCTTTGTGAACAATGAACCCGTAACTTTTTGTCATTAAAAAGAATTATATCAGAATCAGAAGAATTACAATCATCACTGATATATTCATCATCTTTGTTTTGCTGAATTTTCTTGTCTAGTTTTCACTTTTGGTTTGTTAGTTAAAGCGAAATACCGCCAATACCGGTCGATTTTTGAAACACATCGAGTACACCATCATTCTTATGCGGCCTATGCAAATGAGCATAAACTGGAATAAAAAAGACCGAGCTAAATTCGAGCAAATTGCATAAATACGTGAGAATTCAGTTGTCAACGATGCGTTTCAAAAACCGGCCGGTATTTCGTTTTAATAATTGTTCTCATTTCATTACATCGCTCCCCTTTTTGTAGGGGTTAGATTGTGTTTTACGTCAAAGTTCCCTATTGGTACGGCATGTGTAATCGTGATATACTTCCAGGTAGTAAGTAAGAAATGGCCTCTCGCAAGACTGTCAACCGTAGGGCGAGACCCCAACGCGCCACCAGCAATGTGTTCGCCATGTTCGACCAGGCACAGATTCAGGTTTGATTATGTTTTTCTGTTTTGTAACTTTCAACTTTGTCTAGGAATTGTTAAATGTTTCACGAGTGTTTAATATCCGATATCCGTGCGGCGCTTATATTCGTTGTTCTCTTGTATCCGGGTAGCATCATGTAGGAATTTGCGTTTAGAGCCGTCCAACCAGGCTAGAGGTTGGCCACAGACTTAGTTAGTACTTTTTTGGCTTTCGTACTATTATTGGGTTTAAAGTGATGCTGTTACTTATTACTTAGTAGGTAACCTGGGGTGTGTATTTAAAAATAAGTTGGATTATGACTCAGAGATGAGCATTTCCTTTTTAGGTTTACTTTCAAAGCTTTATTACGCTTTTATTGCAGGAGTTCAAAGAGGCGTTCAACATGATTGACCAGAACCGCGATGGGTTTATCGATCAGGCCGATTTGCAGGAAATGTTCGCTTCACTTGGTATGCGATTGTTTGCTTTATACTTTATATATATGAATTTCCATCAAGTGTTAGTTGTAGTGGTTTTTTTCGGTCATTGTCCGTTATGTTCACACTTTTGACATGTGTTTCTTATCTTCTATATAAAGTGTAAATTAGTGTATTATAGTGCATAGGTTGCTAGTTGATAGTTTGCTGCTAACGTAGCGCATAGGTTGCTAGTTGATAGTTTGCTGCTAACGTAGCGCATAGGTTGCTAGTTGATAGTTTGCTGCTAACGTAGCGAAGAGCTGATTCACCTTGTTGTGGAAACTTGGCATATGCAAATTTCAATTATCTTCACGGGGAAACCGCTGACTAGATGACTGCTGACTGCGTCATAAGTGATAATCTGACTGCGTCATAATGACTGCTGACTGCATCATAATTTGTATGTGTGAGTGGTGACTATTAAACCGATATTGCAGGGGTTTATGCAGCTGCAGCGTACGTTCGACAACTGCATTCTCATGTATTCTATGCTAATTGTGGACTAGTCTATTTTTAGTCTTATCATACGCTCGTTTCCGTTTGAATATAATAGATGTGAATGCAGCTCACCAACATACAATTCACAAACCACGTTCCATACCGCTTTGATATGTTTAGGAAAGGAAGTGAACGAGCAATTCCTGGATGAAATGGTCAACCAGGCACCCGGGGCCATCAACTTCACCATGTTTCTCACTCTTTTTGGAGAAAAATTAACGGGAACGGATCCGGAAGAGGTAGATAATTATAGAGACTTCTTTATTTCAATGTCTTTAGTCCCTCCGTCCTAACGTAAATGCATTGGTTTTGCAAATGACAGGAATGTAAATGAATTTCCTGAAACATTGAGATAATTTGATGTTTGTGGGGGTGGGGTGTGGGCTTTCTTGATTAATAGCTTATTTGATAGTTGTTTTTAATTGTACCATTGGATGTGCTAAAAGCTAAAATACTGTGCTAAAATGTTTACAAATTATGTAAAAAATAGTATAAACAAGTTGAATAATATCTTTCAGGTGATTCGAAACGCTTTTCAATGTTTTGATGACGATAATTCGGGTAAGATAACGGAGGACCGTCTGAGGGAATTACTCACTACGATGGGAGACAGATATACCCATGATCAGGTGAGGGTGCATTGGAAATAGTTGGTGGTTGTGCTTATTTGGGCAAGGTTACAGCGAAATACCGGTCGGTTTTTGAAGCACATCGAGTACGCCAGCATTCTTATTCAGCCTTTGCAAATGAACATAAATTATAATAAAAAATCGAGCTAAATTCGAGAAAATTAGCATAAATACTTAAGAAGTTGTCCACGATGCGTTTCAAAAACCTGCCGGTCGGTATTTCGCTTTTATATGACTTTTGGATAGATAGTAACATTGACGCGTAGTTTCCTTCACTGTAACTTGTTAGCTTTCTTTGAAAATACTATTACGAGATTTTATAAACAAAAATACTTGTCACAGTATTTTGAATACCAAAGCCCTGCTCACATATGCCACGGGATTAACCAGACTAAATCAACTCAACGGTCATGTATCTTTATAATCTCTATATTTGTAGGTTGACGAGCTGTTCCGCGACGCTCCTATCAAAAATGGTATGTTTGATTATGTTGAGTTTACTCGCATGCTCAAACACGGAACCAAGGATAAGGATGACGCCTAATTGATCAATTATCAAGTATTGATTGGCTAGTTGCATTACCGTAATTATAATATGGTGTATAAGCTGTGTAAAAATATGGTGTCACTTATTACTCGAACGATAATTATACGTTTTCTGTTTTCTGTAAGATAAACTGGCCCGTTTATGATTTAGTTTTTTTTGAGGAATATCAAACAAATATTTATTTGAATATCAAAGTAATTTCAGTTCCCTTTTTGAGCCTTGTTTATGATTTAAATCTTTAATGGTGCAGAAATAATTAAAAACGTGTTTGATCAACTATGCGTTGAATTCCCACGTGTTTTTCACTGTGCCGGTGCGGCGTAAGATTTATTATAGCACATTCCTGTCAAGAAACTTATCGATTATGATTTGAGCGCTTACTGTACTGTTATCCTCTGGATTACTGTGGTTTGCTTTTTTCTATGAATCTATGCTAATTTATTATTTACATATGGTTCTTAAGATTAGCATTGTACACAAGCTGTGAACATGAATATCTTTTGTGGTGTTTGTACTATAAGTTTGTATGCGTGCTGTTTGTGATTCATAGCTGCGTACTAGAGCTTGCTAAAATCGATTTTTCTTCTTTGTTTAAAGTCATGATCAAAAGGTTAAAAGCAAGTTTCTATGTCATTCCTCGTGAAACAATGTGCATGAATCTTTGGAACTGCCTATTCGTATATGCCTTATTTATCGCTTGAATAATTATGAAATAAATTTTTGCTTCAACCTTTGTTTGTGCATGACGTTGGTTCGCACGCCACAGTAAGTATTGTATGAAAGTGAAAAGTTGAGCTTGAGATCGTGTTATGTTATAGCTCACTGTATTAAGTATGTGGCATCAAAATTTCATTTTGAAAGGGTATTTACCGAAACGAAGGGTTTGAGTAGCTTTTTTCCTTGCGCAACAAAATTATGCTGCCTATCTTCGAAAGGCTTCCACTCTTACTTCCAAACGTGTGTCGTGTTAGCTTGTGATTTTCCGTATTCTTGCGTAATTCATAGTATCTTATATCTTATTGCACTACTATGATATGTATGTTCTCTTTCGTAGTATGCTCATTTTTGTTCTAAATTTACGCAAAAGTACTGTACTGTTAGGCGTGTTGGGGTTGGGTTAATTAGCGTAGGGCTGCCAATGTCATTGTAGTACTGTAATGTTAGGCGTGTAGGCAATTAGCCATTGTTTTTGTTTATTGATTTTCTGTGCTTTTCTATGATTTCTGTTTCTGTTTCTGAAAATTTAATGTTCATTTTGGTCTATTTTCTAGACTCCACAATCCAGTGGATTTTCGTGTTGAGCGCGGAAAGTTGAAATGTCACAGAATGTAAATGAGGCACAGAAAGCGGCGATGCGAATAGCTCAACGAGCCATCGACTTTGATCACGCTCAGAGGTGGGTGGTCTCATTATGGTCTAGTGGATAGGGGCTCTATTCGGTACTGATGACGAGGGTTCGGTTCCATGATTCGTGGTGTAGTTTTACAGTATGTCAGGGCTTTAGTGTGTGTGTGTGTTTGTGTGCGGGGTTCTGGGCTCTGAGAACAATTATATCGCTGAGTTACAGTATTTTACCTATGTATATTTAGATACGATGAAGCCATTTACTGTTATATTAGGGCTTCAAATCGAATATTGGAACTACTCGGACAGAAAAAGGTAAGACATCTACATACTGTAGGAGTATGATTTTCATATGCGCATTTTTTGTACATACCCCGAATGCGGCATTACCTTATATTTCAAGAGGTTTATCTCTTATATGATAATGCTAGTAATCCAGATATTACCGATACTTCGGAAAAATGCTGAGGAATACATTGAGCGAGCGGAATTCTTGAAACGAGAACTACCTCGTCTAAGGACGTCGACATTGGTTGGTATCTTTGATACATTTACAATTTATTTGAGAGGTTTCCGATGGGATCTGTTCTGTATTTAGATAGTAACCCGATTGTAGGTATGAGATGAATTAGCATTCATCTCCCTTACGAGAATTGTTGGAGAGGTAGCAACTTTAGGGGGAGGGAGAAAGAAAGAGTGAGAGAGAAGAGAGAGAGAGAAAAGAGAGAGAGAGAGAGAGAGAGAAGAGAGAGAGTCAAAGAGTGGTGTTAGTATGGTTTTATTGAATAAATTCTAATTTCGTCATTCATTCAGAGCAAGAAATCACGTCAGCAACGTCAATTCGAGTACGCGGAATCGTTAATGATGCGAGCTCTGGATTCCGATGAAGACGGATTGAGAACCCAAGCGATGAGTGAATACCAACAGGCAATACAAGTTTGTCTCGACGCGGTGGGTGGTCTTTTAATTGCTTATTTTGTGTGTTTGTTTTATTTAGCCGTTGTTAAGTCCCGTCGTCATAGGCAAATCTTCACGTCAATTTTTATTATGTCTCTTTACTTCATGTTTATATTATGCGTCTTTGTTGAGGGGAGTTTTAAGGATTTATGTCTGTGAGGTTGAATGAGCTATGAGCAAATGCAGGTGTCCTCGGTTTTCATAGTTCATTTTACAGAGAAAGGACTGTGAAAGTGATGAAATGAGACGAAAACTTCAAATAGTGGCCGCGCAGGCACTGGAGCGAGCCGAGGCTTTGAAAAGATTAGAGGGTACATTTTTAATGATTGTTTGTGCTTATTGTGCAGTATTCCTATGTCTGAATCGACTCAACCAGGGATGTTAGTTCATCTGTGGCCGTATGCACGAACGCCGGGATCCTCCCTGGCTGGGAGGATTTGTCTCTACGTGTCACTGGTTCGCGTGATCCCTCTCTATCTCTCACCTCCCACTGGAAGCTCCCGGCGTTCGTGCGTACGGCCACAGTCGGATATTTTCCAGCAACCTATGGAAAAAAGCAACCGAGGGGGTTTCCTCCGGAGTATTTTATGATTATATGCATTGAAATGTCCTGACTGATTGAATCCATTTCAGAGAGCGAGGCTCGTGAAGCCGTCAAATTAGAAGGACTTTTGCCAGATGTTCCAGAATCTGGTTAGTCTTGCAAATTCATTTGTTGTCGGTAATTTGAGAATGTTATTTTTTGGTTCCGCAGTCCACTTGTGGCCATTTCCATAAGGTCCTAGTTGGGCACGATGTTCTAATTGGGCACGATGCAAATGGTTCTCAACAAGTCTGTATATTCCCTGTTGCCAAGTGCATTACAGTATTCTATTTCTAGAGTTCTCCCACCTCTGTTTGGATAATAAATTGCCGCCTGGCGCACGGGGTTCGCCTTCAACGTCAACTCCGCCCTCTCCGATGGTTGTGCCGAAAAGGGCAGAAGGATTGACGAAGGTGATCATTATTATTCTGAATGCCCTACCCTCCAGGGGCCATATTCTCCACTCCGTTTCCCTCGGGGAAATAGTCCCTGGGGACAGAAACTAACATTCTAATGTGAGACACGCAGAGGAAGAGACGGGGAATTCCCCATGGGAAATTGAGTGGTGAATATGGCCTCTGAAGAGAAGCTGCGTCAACGTTAGGGAAAAATTATCGTATATATATATATATATTGGAGAATAGCAAGGGTTGTTGGTTAAGTTTGTAGCGAACTACAATGTGATTAGTGAAATCAGACAGTTTTTGTATATACATCAACTTCAGGAGGAGCTCGATGTATTAGCCGCTACTTCGCGGATCAACGGTCGGAGTTACGTGCCGTTCCTCACTCAGGACCTCAAGGAGAAATTTTCTTTCAGTGTGCCCTTCACGTAAGAATTTCTTCTTAGTTCTTTGCTATTCAATTTATTATCTAGTCTTTAGATCATCTTATTCACGTAGCGTATTATGATATGTATCGTATGTATTGAATTGAGATATTGATCCGTAGATTGCTCGATGAAGCCTATTTGCCTGAGAGTTTATCTTTAGTTTATCTTTCAGGGACAAGCACGGTAAACTGGCGTTGACTGAGAAACAAGTGAAGAAGTTGAAAGGGTGGGCCAGACCGGACGAGATATTTGAAGAACCGAAAGTGATCAGGCAGATTGATTCGGGAACTATTAAACAGGTATGCATATTTTGTTGATAAAGGTAAGTAAAGAGTACCGTGTTATATCAACCGAATCCGCGGAAACGGTGCATTTCTGAAGCCGAACGAACTGGCCTTTAAACTTCCCGGAGGTTCATTTTCTCGGGAAGCCGATTTATCTCCTATTGATATATATTTTATTGAGTATAGGCTAAATGTGTATTTCGTATCTTTGAATCTTGTCGTCTGTTCTACTTAGGCACTCTTCGGAACTAGTCGTAGCTGTGCTGTTAAAGCGAAATACCTGCATGTTTTTGAAACACATGGAGTACACCGGCATTCTTATGCAACGTATGCAAATCAACACAAATTAGAATAAAAATCGAGCTAAATTCGAACAAATTATCATAAATATGTAAGAATTCGGTTGCCCACCATGCGTTTCAAAAACCCGCCGGTATTTCTCTTTAACACTGAGTTGACTCACTATCCAATAAAGGATCGCGCACTTGAAGAATAAACTCTGACAACCGATTTTCAGACTGTCATCTCAGACTGTTCTTTTGTGGCGTCGCTGGCCATTGCCGCGCGTTACGAACGACGATTTGGAAAGCAGCTCGTGACAAGGTATGTGCCATGTTTTTGCTTGTGTCCTTTTTCTTTGCACATGTTTTTTCTTATTTTTGTTGTATACAGACAAATTTATTAGGGGTTATGATAACTTCTACTAGATTATTTTCTCTTCTTGTAACCGGGTCCAGTTCTGGGTGGTGGGCAGTGATCGCATGAACCAGGCTGTCCGGGTGGTCCACGTGGTCCGGGAGGTCCGTGAGGACCGGGGAGTCCGTCAGCTCCCTGAAGGGAATCATATTGTACTCATTATCAATGTTCGTTTGCTGCTACTTGAAATGGAATCCGGAATAATCACATATTTATAAAGCTAACAGTTACCTTCTCTCCTGAGTCTCCGGGAGGTCCTGGTGGTCCAGCCTTTCCGGGTTGTCCATCACGTCCAGGGGGTCCGGGTGGGCCCTGAGGTCCGGGTGGTCCAGGGGTTCCGGGAGGTCCGGGAGGAGCTCCATTGATAACCTAAATTAAGTTATCCTTAGTCGTTGGATAAGATGGATGAATATATGTGAGATGTGACGTCATTCGTTGATATGGTGTGCGAGTTCTTACCTTTCCGGGCTCTCCGGGAGGTCCCTTATCTCCAGGCACTCCGGGTGGTCCCTGAGGTCCAGCAGGACCAGGTGGTCCAGGAAGTCCGGGAATTCCGTCGTGTCCAGGTGTTCCTGGGTCTCCTTGAGGTCCAGGCAGTCCCTTGGGCCCTGGTGGTCCAGCTGGTCCAGGAGGCCCGGGTGGGCACTTCTGGCATGGTGGCTTAGGGGGAGGTCCAGGAAGAAGCGTTCCGTCACGTCCGGGAGGTCCTGGGTTGCCGGGTCTTCCGGGGGCTCTATAATTATGGCATTAGAGATTCTTATGTTTCAGAACATGTATAGTATCTAAACAGGTGGTTAGAGAGATTCCGGGTTTGTATTAGGTGGTTTGAACACCTCTATTATACATACCCTGGTCTTCCGTCGCGTCCGGGTGGTCCGGGTGGTCCGGGAGGTCCAAATTGGCAAGAGCAACAAGATCCGGGTTGTCCGTTTGTGCTAGTGGCAGCAGGCTCGGGAATGGGGTTTGCATCGTACGCCTCACGAGGTGCTCTCTTAGTGACTACGGTACCGGAAAGTGCCTGCATGGTGACCATTTCCTTCCACATGTCACGGGAACGAGTCTGAAATTGGAAGCCTTGGATTGGTAGGGGGTTTCGGGAAGCGTCAGCTCTCTTATCATATCCAACATACGTGTTCTTGTAGAGGTTAGGTCCTAATTTTACTTGAAAATGTTTCTATGTCACATCATATGCAACGACTTTGGTTTGATTTTGAGCATATCTAGTAATGTATCGTCTTACTGTAGCTTGCCTCACTCGCCTGTTTTTAACTATGCTTAACGTACACATCGCCCCCAATGTGTAACTCACCTTACAAAAGTCGACCTCACTCTGCATCTGGCTCTGAATGTTCTGCACGTGATTGTAAACAAGGGGCAGGGTGATCACACAGGAGAGCACGGAGATGGTAGCGAATGCCACCGAGGCAAAGGCCACCGGCCGGAGACTCCGTTTCCGTGGCTGTCCAGGGGAGGATGAACACTCCTCCATTTTGGGTGACGGAAGAGCTGTAAGAGAAATGAAGTACTAGGAATATAGTATTTTAAGTCACGCAGTCACAGGACAGGGCATAAAATGGAGGCTACGCTCTAGACGTAGAGTTATAGAGAAAGATGTCGAGAGATTTGCGTGAACACATTGCCGACTATTTTTAAGGAAAGAAACAATAATGTATTTTACATTGAAATCACGCCAAGAATATATAAAAATTGTGAAGAAACACAGAGAGGAATGTGGGGAAATTAAAGAAAAATTTGTGAAATCGTAATGTTTCACCAGCACTTTATTTAAGTGTAGTTCCGCCATTATTGTTTGAAATGCGATTGACGCCTCTGTCAAGAAAATAATGCGATGAATGAAGAAAAGTTTTGTATCCTAATATAACGACTGGCGCGCCGCTTGAGAACGCGGCGCTCAGCGACCAGCTATAGATAGTATCTCTTGACTGTGGGCGCGCTTTGCGCTCGGTCGCTCGCGATCTTCCTGACCCGGATACGGGAAAACGGAGATCTGGGTCATTGTGTCTATTCCTTATCATATTTGGTTCACTCTTGTTTTCACTGATTGGGAGCAACTAGAGGGATCATATAGGAGAAAGGTGATGCGAGATTTATATTTGCGGTTGAAAAGAACTTTTAGAGTGTTATCTAATGGATAAGTACTGTACTGTGTAATTAACAGCTGATGTAAATTTGATTTGTATATGGTAGTATGGTTTATTGAAGAAAGTGAACGTAAACAAACGGGAATTAACAATAAGACGAAGCTTTTCATAATACAAAATAGAATACGAGAACCTTAATTTCAGTGTCATCTACCCACAAAATCGAAACGGACAACCGGTACATAATCCTAGCGGAAAGTATATGGTCAAATTGCATATCAATGGAGTATGGAGGAAGGTGGGGATTTTGATTCTGTTGTGTAATACTATGCTAAGACGAAGTACATTCTAATTTTGTTGTGTGACTTTGAAACCTTGTTTAATGGCTATAGTCGTTTCTGATCTGTAGATAATTCTCTAAAGTTACATGTAATTGTAAACCTTGTCGGTAAATTTAGGTGGTAATTGACGACTATTTCCCAGTTGGAGAGAATAACCAGCTTCTCTGTTCATATAGTCAGCAGGAAGAGTTGTGGGTGAGTAGTGAGTAGTTTTACTTTCTTGAAAGATTTATTTACTTTGCTTACTTTCGTCAACATTACTGTCTATTCACAATTCACACTATAAACGAGTAATGCGTTCAGTTTAGTTTTACGGTATGATTGATGTGTATGGCTTTATAATGACAATGTCGAATATTTCAACAAATATGAATTTTTGAGTGTGACCTTACACAGTGTGTGGTGTCTGTTGAATGCTTGTACCCACTGAATGTCCTTTTTTAGGTAAGTCTCCTGGAAAAGGCGTACATGAAAGTAATGGGTGGCTATGACTTCCCTGGAAGTAACTCGGTGCGTTTTCCTTATAAAAATCTTGTTTCTTCTTCAAGAATACCAAAATTTCACATCTCTCCCGTGCCTCCTAAGTTCCGTGCCTCGCAATCTCGAGTACAGTAATAAATTGTTTTCCTTTCTGGAATACGGTAATAACTAATCTGCTCGATATGGTCTTGTGAGAAGTCTTTCGTTTGATTTCGTATCATGATTCACAATAATTGAGGAAGTTCGATACTCATTGTAATATCTTTCAGAATATTGATTTGCATGCGCTGACCGGCTGGATTCCAGAACGAATTGCGATTAGGAAAGAATCCAAGGATTTCGACGCTGATAAAGTATGTCTTCTGTTTTTCACCAACTCTCTCTCTTTGTGTTGTGGGACGCGCGTTCCAAATCTCGTCAGAATTTTCTCGTTAGTAGCACAGACAGGTAGAATGAGCGAAGTAATGGCGCGTTCGGGATTGATTTTCCGAAAGGAAACCATACAAATTCATCGTTCGGGATGGACATTTTGGAAACGTTCTAATGCTTGGAGAAAACAAAAAAGACAGTATGAATTAGCATTGAAAAGTTTTTACTTTTTGATTTTTTGATCATGATTACCGTATCATGAATGTTGTGAATCCTGTGAAGCTCTATAATTCTTAGATTTCATAAAACTTAGGTGTTCGAGAAACTTCTCCAACGTTACCATAACGGTGACTGTTTGATTACGCTGGCGACTGGTAAACTGGATGATCAGACCTGCTCGAGGGCAGGCCTTGTCGATTCTCATGCTTACGCGGTTTTGGATCTCAGAAAAGTAGACGTAGGTTTTTTTCTTGTGTTTATGGTAAACTGATGCTTGCTTTCTGAAACGCGAACTATTTTGGGTGTGTACTGTAACGTTCCTTAGCATCCAAACGGGTTATTACGGTTTAGTACCGTTTATTGGCTAGCTCTTTTTATGTATGCTTCTTAGACAGCCGTAGATTTGTTCATTTAACAGTTTTTAGAGCATAAGTATCATTTGTTACATATTCTGTGAGCAGATGTGGAATGTGGTGTTATTTTCAGGGAAAGCGTTTATTAATGGTTAAGAATCCGTGGACGCACTTACGGTGGAAGGGACGGTATAGGTGAGTAGTCTTATAGAATAGTAAATCATAATATAAATAAAATCCAATTCTGATTTTTTTTTCTTGCTAGCTTTAGCTTTCATTTTAGTAGATGAATACCTAACGTTATGAGAGCACCAACTTCTGTTAGTTCATAGGAAAACATTGGTTACAGTAGGCTTAATTTTTGAATAAATCATTAACTTATTTCGTGAATGTATTATGTGTTGTAGCGAGAACGATCTTCCGAATTGGACGGCTCAGTTATGCAAAGCACTTGATTACGACCCGCACAAGGCTAAGGAGAAGGATGATGGTAGATATTTTTGAATTTTACATCATCCACTTTAAGTCTTATTCTTACTTTGTTTGGAAATCTGTCATGTTGAACCTCTGGCGCTTCCCCGAGTTTGTTAAGATTATTCTTGTGAGGTGAGTTAGTGTGATCTGTGATCATATAAGGCACCGAGTAAGTTTATAAGAGGAAGGGAACCGTGAGGGAACCGCGGCTTCTTGGGTGGTCTCAACACTTACGTCCTCTAGTTTTGTTGAGCTTTGGTTTCTAAAAGTTTTAATCATTCCTATTTATGCATGGTCTTAATATTGGAAATCTGTTGTAGGTGTCTTCTGGATCGATTATGAATCAGTGTTACATTTCTTTGATGTTTTCTACGTGAATTGGAATCCTGCCTTATTTCCGTACACGTACGGAATGCATAAGTGAGTTGTGATTACTGTATATTTTTTTCATGACTTATTCTTAAAAAAAAAAAAAAAAAAAAAAAAAAAAAAAAAAAAAAAAAAAAAAAAAAAAAAAAAAAAAAAAAAAATAAACGTATGTGAACTCTGAGCATTTGCTATAGTATATACTGTGTTTGTATTAGTGCGTGCACCACGTGTAGTTTATGCACAGAAATCGGATGTTTCCAACGAGCATATTGTTGAACTGATGGTAGGGCAGGCCCTGTTGACCTGCTTCATTCTTTTATTTTGCAGCAAATGGAATGCGTGCACGGGACCGGTGAAGGATTTGTACACGGTGGAATCGAACCCGCAGTATTCTTTGGAAGTGAAAAACAAGGGAGGAGCTGCCGTGTGGATACTTCTGACAAGGCATATCACAGAGATTGTGAGTTATTAATTTACTATTGAATATACTTGTTCTTATTTTTGGTAATTGTAGCAGAAGGAACCTTGTGTATTTGATGTAGAGAGTTCGTTCAAACAAGAATATATGTTTTGTCCAAGAACAGGTCGAGTTTTTGGTAGACTAGTCGAGTTTTTGATAATGAATTAAAGCGAAATACCGACAGGTTTTTGAAACACATCGAGTACACCAACATTCTTGCGCAGCTTTATGTAAATGAGCATAAACTAGCATAAAAAAATCGAGCTAAATTCGAGCAACTTAGCATTAATACGTGAGAATTCAGTTGTCCACAGTGCGTTTCAAAGCCCCGGTCGGAATTTCGCTTTAAACTTGCTTATGCTCTAAGATGCCTATTTCAGGCGGACTTTGCCAACAACAAGGAGTTTATCACAGTGATGGTGTACAAAGGGAGTAAAAAGGTATGTAGTACATTTTGAATGTGTAGATTTTATTTTTTCATAAGCAAGCCTTTTATGTTAATTTCATACCAAATCTTGGCGTGTTGATTTGGTTTCGTCTTGGTTTTAGCATGATGTTTCACATTTCTTTTAAACATAACTGTGCGATGGTAAAAAAGATAAAGAGGCATCGTAAAATGGACTGCGAATTGATGCTACACAATACGGTTACGGCTAAATATTGCGTCTGTTGTGAGTCTATTCTCGAAAATGGATATTGTTCACTTTTCTATTATCCTCAAATATAGACTCTTTTCTTGTGCTTAAAAGAGGATGAAATTCAAAACACACTTTTCATGACGATTATATTTGAGATCTACATCCCTTTCGATCCGAAACCTCTGTATGAAGGTGCCCGTATCAACAGTCCCCATTATCTATGTCAGATGGTGTTAACGGAACCAGGACCTTCAAAATACACGCTGGTCGTTGCGCAGGTTGGTATTATTGAAGATTGCAGTTAGTAAAAGCTTCTTCTCGAGCCGGCCCTAGCCGTAGATCAATTGCTACGTAAGTCGCAATTGGGTGAAATCATATACTGTCTAAGGTCCATCGGTCCATCCCAATGAAGAATATGTATATCATATATTCCACTTTCAGTACGAAAAATCAACAACCATCTACTACACACTGCGAGTTTTCTCGACTGCGGAGTTCACTTTGGCACCGGTCAAAATTCCATATAAGCACAAGAAAGTGGTTAGTGTTTCATTTTCTTGTCCTTGAGTGGTGTTTCTTATCTATATTAGATGCTTAATGCTTGTTCTTCATATTTTGTTGATTTAGAGCATATCGTAAGCGTTTAGTTTGTTCCCGTGAATGCTCAACTGCTGCTTGATAACATGAATTTGTTTAGGAAACTGGAAAATGGGACGCGAAAACTGCAGGCGGTTGCGGAAATGCGGAATCTCGGGAAACTGTGGCGTGAGTATTTATATTTATGGCTTTTTTTTTAAAAAAGAATTGAGACTTTTGAAGCTTTGATGGTCGTATCTTCTGAAATGTTACATGTAATTGTCAGGCTTCAAATGATCAGAACAATATGTTTGATCTACAGTATACTTTTACGGTACGCCCACGGAGTTTCATAGTAACTTTTGTGTTTCGTGTGATGTATTTTCCTATTTTCAGAAACAACCCAGTGTATCACATTTCAACCGATGAGATCAGTGATGAAAATGCGCTGTTGATAGAATTAAAGGTGAGTGGGGAACTGATCACTTTTTACCCATATGTATATTCTGGACCATCCACGATGTCTTATTATGTGCGGACGCGGAGCACTCACGATGTCGTCCAATCCAATGTGGGCTATCCGCAATGTGCTAACCACCCACGACGTCCTTTGACGACCACCCACGATGTTTTCCTATGTGGATCACCCACGTTGTCATCTTGTGTGGAGTGTGGACCACCCACGCTGTCTTCTTTTGTAGACCACCCACTATGTCATAACTATGTGGACCCTCCGATGGTCGTCCTGACCTTGACGGTGCTGGTTTCGAAAAATATTTCATGCCTTTATGTGGTATTTTTATGTAGAATGTGTTAGTTTCAAGCAGTTTGATTTTATTTGTCACTTTAGGGTCCCAAGCAATACTCGGTTGGCTTTGATGTATGGCAGATTTCTTCGGCCCGCGAGGGAAAAGAATTCAAACGGGCGAGTTCCGGTTCTTTCAGGTAGGGTTTTTTTCCGTTTTGCTTTTCATAAGATAAAATGATGAGTCTTTTCATTAGTTTCTGGATTCTACGGTTTGCACTTCCTTACAGCCTTATCATTATATCAGTCTCGAGTGCGAAGCGTGTGGGAGTATCACCAGTTAATCTTTTTCATTGAACTGTTAATAGTTATATTGTGTTTGTGTAATTTTGTACGCCGCGACACACATGTACTCGTTTTTTTTTGGCCTTCAGTCACTAGTGTATATCAAATATACTCCTGCGTTGGATCCTTAATATTGAATATTTATTATACTCATTAAAAGAGCGCAACGCCGTGAGAGACGATGAAAAGAAAAAATCAAAGTAGATAATATAGATACTTGGAAATAATTCCACCAACAGTATATGTATATAGATGTAAATCCACAAGAGTTCACAAAGAAAATGTTGAAAGCGAAACAAAGAATTTGGTCCCACATACACAGCCAACCCGTATTTTGTTTTTAGTTTAATTTAGCCACGTTACCTCAACAAAAGAACTACGTGTTCACGTTCTCAACAAACCTAAACGTGCAACACATAAAAGTACACAACCACAGTAATCAACAAGCAAATACGTTCTCAGGGCCATCACACAAGTGAAGTAGGGGCCTAGCATCGTCACTACCCTCCACCCGCAGGAGTCCGCATGCGCTACGTAGCTAAACAACTTATAAATGTATAATAAAAGGGTTAACTGTTTATGTAGAACCTCCTTCTTATTATTCTTCAAGAGTGTAACGTATAAGCCCGTATATGCTTGAGCATACATGCACATGGTGCTGCATTAGTGAATTGGTGTCTTTGAAAAGGCAAGTGAATATAAATGGAAAGAAAAGAAAGAATTATGATTTATCCCGTTGTTGCCGATAGTCGCTCCAGCATGCTGTAAATTCCACTAATTGATAGTCAGCGTATTCTAAATGAATCAACGGTTAACAGAGATAATGTTTTCCATTTTTTCAACTCCGAGACATTCAAGGATATCAATTGCTTTCAGTTTTTTCTTAAAGACATGAGAATTTTGTGACACTAGCGCGTCTAGCGGAAAATTTGCGTTTGAAAGCCACCTCGCCGTTCTTATAAAGAAAGAGTGAAATTTGACATTTTTGCGACTGAATTCAATACTCAGATTAAAGTAGCTTGATCTGCTCATTGGCCTCCACACATAGTATTTACTACTATCTATATCCACCTCACGCTTTATGATTTTGAAAGATGTAATGAGATCTTTGTGAATGCGCCGTTCTTGTAAACTTTTTAGACCCAATATCTTGAGCCGTTCAGAGTATTTCGGAATAATAATACCTGGTTTTGCACATTTTTTGAAAATGATCCACGTAATTGTAGCCTGTACATCTTCCAGTTGCTTTATATGGATCGATAAGTATGGATTCCAAACACATGAGGCAAATTCGAGTATAGGTAGAACCCATACATTGTAAGCCTTTATGAGAAGACGGGGGTCTCTTAGTTGGAGTGTACTATTTATACCATAGAAGCAGCGGAGTGCCTTAGTTGTGGTGTGCATCATCCTTTGTTCAGGCCTGGCTATACCGTACTGGCATTGGAATCAGTCCCTGCGGGAGTGTACGCTATCCGACCGGCGACGTTCCTGCCGAAGCTGGAGGGTCCTTTTATATTGACTGTTGAGGCGAGCTGTGTATTCACTATGAAACGGGTTCAGTGAAGTATTTAGGAATTTATGGATTAATGGATTTGTAGGGTTTACTGTATGTATCAGACAATAAATTAGTACCCTAATTTCATTCTGTCAAACTGACGAGAGACTAATATACTGGTTTTACCCTGCGCATTTTATTGGATTATTGGATACTAATACGTTCGTACCATTTCGCGTACCTTTATGTCCTTTATTACCGTAGGCTCTGGCTCAGATTGTACAAAGTTTTATATGTATGAAAGACCACTTTATTTAGACATACAATCGTCACACACACACGTTTTCGTTTGTTGTACATAGTTATATTGCATTTATATAAAAATCATGAATGTATTTCATTTAAACGGTTTTAGGGCTTATTTCGCAGACTAGTAGTATTTTACTTGCCGATCTTTTAGGTGCTTGTGCTTTTGGTAGTGTGTTTTTTTATTGTGCTTTGTTTGTATTTGTAGTTGAGCCAGTTATGATTTCTCCAAGACGGATGTTGATGTGGTTAGTTACTGTTTTGCGATTCGCTGTCCTTCGCTTTTTTTTTAATTCAATGACTTGTTCACAGTTATGATTTCGAATTGTCCCAGTCCGGTGAATGCTTTTAGTAATCAGTAATGTTTTAGCATTAAGTCTGTAAAACGTGTGCCTCTCTGCAACGTGCCAATCTTTGAGTTTTATGTTGTTGTCTTACTGTACTTAACATTTGTGCATATCATTGAATAGACGTATATGTATGTATATGTAGTAAGATTGTGAATAAATTTTTCTTTGATAGGGAGTTTCATTCTGATTTTGTAGAGGTTCGAAAGCCGCGTATTTATCTTTTTTTGGGAGATTTTGTTGGAATGTAAGATGGTTAGGCTTTAGCTATTTGGTGAATAGCCACTGGAGAGGGTATATATTTAATTTTGTTAATACGTTATACGTTTCTAATTTACCATGCGGCCACGAGTTTATGAGTGTATGTTCTATACTTACTGTAGTTCAAATGTAGGTTAATGTATTCACCAACATACTTCATTTTTGTAGATGACGCCACGGATATGGGTGGTCTATATATTCGCCTCATTATTCGGTCTTTTGGTCGTTGCTGAAAAGTTTACAGAAGAACTAACAATCACGAGGATGCTATCGGACAATCAACTAGCCCAATTCAAGTTTGTCACCGAGAGCGACAGTTTGGACCTTGGTTAGTTTTAATAGTCGGCTTTCCATCATACGCTTTCTAGTGGATGAATGTTTTACGCTAGCATTTTGGCAGTGATTTGAAACATTGCGCTACTGTCACTAGTTTTACCACCGGAATTAGCACCTGTTCTGATATTTCGTTTCATGTACAGGGTGTCCGACTACGAATAGTACGCAATGACGTCAAGGAGAACACTCAAAATTAGGCTTAAAGGTGCCAAACCACAATTTGCATAGGGTGCGGGTAATTCTGTCGGGCCCTTTGCATGTTGATATCGTGTCTGATTGATTGTATGTGTGAATGAAAGAGCTATGTTATTGAGCCACGCGTTCAGGTCCTGATTACGGTCTCTTCCCCCGGATTATTGGTGAAATGGTCAATAAGTATCAATTGTGGGAACTCTCGTTGACACTCACACAAGGTGTTTGGAGGAGTGAGGTGGGGTTTAGTTTGTAAATCAGTGGTATCCATTCGTTGTCAAAAATACCCCATTTCCTAGTCGAGGTACTAAAGGCAAAGAACACAGAGTGTCCTGGGTCTAATGCAGTAACTGATGAAAGATGCTGTAAGGTATAGGATCTTATGAAGACCCTGTGGTTGGTCCACACAATATGACATCGTGGGTGGTCCACAGAATAGGCACCATGGGTGGTCCTTCCACACAGATACAGACTGACATCGAGAATGTTGGTTCCAAATAAGACGACATCGGGGGGTGGTTTAGGAGATTTGCTCAGAACTTAAAAAGGAAGCTAGGAATTTATGGACATTTCTTGTTTCATTCACATTAGGTGACTAGGTGTATTCAGGCTTACGGACTCCCTCCGCAGCCTTCATCCACTACGGGAGCCGAGATTCACGCGTGGATAAAGTCGAATGGAACCGAGTAAGTTCCAAAAACATTATAAAGATAGACTAAAGTTGGAAATGTATAGATTCAATGCAAGGGTAAGGTGTTGATTGGGCAGAAATAAGAGTACGACTATGAGATGCCAGGAGACGACTACTCGGTCTTTCGTCCGTGAGCTTTGTCCTTATTTAGTGACTACAGTATATAATACTTCACTCATTCAGTGTCGATGAAAAGTGGTCCTATATGATCAACTCTCTGAATGGTGCTTTCTGCACGTCTCTTGTCGATGTGTATCCCAGTCTCACGTACGAACCAGCCGAGATGTTTAAACCGCGAGGTAAACTTGTTTTGAAGATTTATCTTTGATATCTTAGAAATATTTTGTAATATATGCAGTATCTCATTACAAATGCATGGAAAATTTTGACAATGAATATTAATTTGTAAATTGATGCTGGATCTGAGCAGATGTGTGAGTAGTTTAAGTTGTCTCTTTCACGAAAACAGAGTATGTGAGAGCGGCATGCCCATGATAATTGCTCAATAATTTTCTTTTCGAGAACCCAATTCGCTTTAGTTGTTGCTTACCTCAAACATTGAAACTTTAGGATTGAAAGTACCTTCTTCGGATTACCAAGTCCGTGCGGCGCATCTGGCACGCGAGACCGTTTGCACTGAGAATCTAACACCATGGAGAAAGCTGCTTCCTTGTAAACAGGTTGGCCGTGTTGAACATTACTACCTTATTTATGTAAATTCATTTAATCTTTTGTAGTTTGTATGCCTGTGGAATCAGCCATGAGCGCTCTGCAAGTTCGATCCCTGTACTGTTTATTGTATGTTTTAGAACGGACTAGTCACACTACTCAACCCACTAAAGTTGTATGCGGCTGCGTATCACTCGCTCGGACTTCAGTTGTACCCAGTAGAGGAGGTTGGTTAACAACTTACTTCTCAAATATTGCAGAGTTTTTCTTGCGCCCAGCCTTCGCCAGGCGTCCGCCGCGCTCTTGCCGCGCGCCGTTTTGTGCCGGGCGCACCTATAGTCCCGTCTACCGTTATACGCAAAATATAGATACGCCCCTTGCTCTATCAACTGGTATAACGGTTTATTAGTAAGCAGTTAATTGTTTCATTTGTTTGAATTTACTTTCTTTTTCCAACTCCGATGTGGATTCCGTGATTGCTTCCATTGCCACAACGATCGCATTTGCATATGGGCTGTCCACCACTAAGCACGCAATTACCAGTGGCACAGTTCTGAATAGGAAACGAGTTATCTCTATGTGAAATGGGAGTCTTACAATGCGCCGTGGAGAATTTCGATGTTTATATTTGATGGCACGAACTCTGTTGCGTCTAACCTTGCCGCACAACATTCGCGCCAGGTGCTCGCCACGCGCACCACTCGAGTTTCTGGCTATCATCTCACTCTGTGTCTCCCATATATCTCACTTCTTTCGTCTCTCGTTATCTTTGGTCTTTTGTCCTCGGAATAACAAGGTATTGTTAAGTTAGAAGCTTTCTCTACTGCGGTTGTATGTTTGTTTACTCAAGTTTGCGAACTTCTCATTGCGTCGAGAATTCGAATAGAATCCAAGTTTACCTGTACAGAGCAGGAGCCAACGCATAGCAGTCTAGAGCCAGCCGGGTCCTTTTTCATGTTGCCGCACGAGATTGATGCGCTGACAGAGACGATTGTGAGGCAGAGGAGAAAGAGAATAAGAATGCGCATGTCTATTTGTTTTCTGAAACGGGATAAAGCACAAGTTTGATGAATGATATGTAATAATTTGAAATCTTCCAGGTATAAGGTATTGAAGGTATATTATAGTAAAATTGTGAAGTTAAAAAATTTACGTGCACATGCAGCGAATTTGGTCTACTGACAGAATTTTGTAAGACTAGGTAGGCGCGTTTAGAAGGAAATCCGATGTTGTTCAATGTTTTGGAGTGGCTTTAAATACGGTTGGTTTATTTGTCCTGTCGTATGGTATTTTTTTTTTGAGGGAGCGAAAAGCAAACAAATTTTTTGGATGTATTTGTTTTAATAACTTTGTTTTGAATGTCACTGATGTTCTTAGAGTAAGAGAGTTGTTTACTCTAAATGTATTGCCAAACAACTATTTTTTCGTTGATAGCGTAAGTGTACTGTTTACATAGCAAGGCAACGGCGCATGTTTTTTTTTGTTGTTGTTGAGAAGTCCTTTGTTAGCGCGAGAGCGCTAACATAGTTTGGGTTTGATCCGAGAGCCCTTTTTTTACCCGTATGGTTATGTGGCAGCAGATGTGAAAAGAGCACATCGAATCTCAATACTGTGAACTTTACTTTTGACTTGATCCGCTTCTCCATAATGAAGATGGCAACATTTTTGCGGAGTTTCTCATTGTAGGTTAAGGGTTCTATGACATTTGTTTCGGTGCCGATATGTTTTGTGAAGCAGAATAGTTGTTATCTTTTTCCAAATTCTCTATTTTCGTGAAGTAAGCTTCGATAGCAACATCTAATGTTTCAGTAGGATTACAAATGCAAATGTAATTGTAAACGAACATTGAAAAAGGTTTGAGTAGTTATGTATTGTTATGGAATGGATTTGTAAAAAAAAGTTTTTATCGTTTTTTACCCATGCGCACGGAGCTTATATATTCTATAGGCTTCATTGTATGACCGAGTTAGTCTTTACACTTTTAATTCGTTGTATGTTGCCAAGCGCAGCACTTCCCCTTTTTAAGCTATACAAGTGACGCGACGCGATAATTGGAAAGTCGGTGTATTTCTATGTAATTAAACAATATTCTATCCTTTGTTTTAATGTGCTGCTGTCCGTATGCACACTTCATATTTCTAGTAGTTGTTGTTCCTTAATATGAAAACGAGAGATTGCATCCGCTCTACAAAGTTTTACACTACTTGTCCATTTACTTTGGGTAGTCACTGTAGTTTTTGTACTCACCGTATTGGGATGATTGTTTGAGCTTTTGATCTATTTTGCAATATGCCATAATGAGCGTGTAGAATCGAATCCGTTGAATGATACCCAGCACCAGTGTAGGAGGGGGAGCTTTCTACATTTAAGTTAGACTTTAGCAATAGGTAGGGTGTCTTACGTAAGCGTATGCTATAGAGTACGGTAAACTACATTACTTGCGCAGCTTATTATCTGTTGTATACTTGTGTTGCGCTTATCGTTAGCTGTCACTAAATGATCATATTATTAATGGTCCCCTATATTACCCATACAAGCGTTTAGTCAGATAGTCAGCCGAGAAACGACACATAGTTAGATGAAAACACTAATGTGGAACATCTACCGTGAACTTTATAGCTTTAGGTTTGTTGTTTTGTTTATTGAAACAATCACAAGAGAGAGTTGATCGTAATGGAAACAAATTACAAATGAGTGCAATTGACTTATTTGCAGGCTGGCCGTCAGTTCTTCCGGCTTGAGCTCTTTGTGACTGTTCTATTCGACATTCCTCTGCAAAGTAGACGATTGGGTACGTAGGAGTTGACATTTGTATATTTATTATTGCAATCGTGACGGTACAGCATTTGGAATGCTTTTTGTTGTATATTGTAGGGGGATGTCGCTAATTCCGAAAACATGGCGGTGAGTTGTAAACTGATGATAATATTATTGTTTAGTGTTGCTTTCTAATTGATTAATATGCTAATATATTGATTTAGATTGGTCTCTGGACACCTTATTCCAAAGAGATCTGGCAGGACAGTGTGCTGTTGCTGACGAATCGAGGGTGATTGTTGAAAAAGACGAGGTAGGTAGGCATAGGCAGTGATATATAATGATAATGATATGATCATACCCAGTGTGCATATAAGGATGATGATGTTTCGAGCACTACAAGTATGTATGCTGATACGTAGTTTGATCCGGCTCGCTTGTTTAATACGGAATGTGGTGACAAACTGCGTAATCTCTATATGGCAATGTATGACTAGTGCTTTCCGTGCCTAACGTTCCACCCCGTGCAGTTACCGTAGTTTTATGCGTACATAGAATATCAAGCAAGTTCCAGACGGCTACGCCGCCTGAGGCGTCTTTCCATACTTATGAAAGGTCTGCAATGTATATGAAAAACTTTACGAATGAAAACTTTTATTTTACATGAGAATAGTGTAATTCGAGCTGCGGCAGTCTTTATAAGCGAGGGGAACAATTTATTCCAATTATACTTCGCGAGTGCTAACAATTATTCGTGAGTGCTAACGCGCGCGATAGTTACTATTTTGTTCTTATTTTTAATGAGGACACTGTTTATGATTTTTAGGGAATTGAACTTACTCCTCAACCAGCCAATGTTTACAAGACTGGGAAGAGAGAATGGGCAGTTTATGAGACGCAGACACTACTCGATGGCAAGGCTTCGGCGGATGTACAGGTATGCTCTGATTTTCAACTGAAGTCTGAGGCGTCATGATGGCGCAGGTGGTTAGAGCCTTGCAGTTGCTCATGAAATCAACCGGAGTTCAAGTCCTGTCTAGGCTATGAACATTAGTTTCTGTGTTTCAGGCAATCTACCCCAACACAGTACTCGATATGAACAATGTGAGAAATAAGGGAGAAATTAGGTGGGGGTTTTCTTCTTTTTTTTTCGGATTTCAAAATAAGTGCCGGACTGCCGCGAATCCGTGGCCGCTCTCTTGTTCCCTGCCTAATAATCGCGGCACCCGAGCACAGTTCGCAATGGACAAATATAATATTGTTTCCAATAGCAAACGTCACTCTAATTAGTATTTGTGTTGAGAAGGCAAGGTATCTAATTATAGGTAATTACCCTAATTATCGTATTACAGTATCTCGTCAACATTGGGCGGTACGGACCAGTTCTCTGGTAGATTATTGACGGTTATCCGTAATTTCTCCCCTAATGATAGGAAGATTGTCTATTCGCAGGTAATTTAGTAATTTACAATTTCCCTAATATAGCATGGTTTTGACATCTTTATTAATAGTATTTAGCATTGCAGAAAAATACACTTTTATTTTTTACCATGTGAATTGGTATTTATATTTACAGAAAAATGAAATATTGAAAAATAGTTTAATGTGTTTTTTTTTATAAGATTTTATAGAACTGGTTTTGACTGCTTTTTGTAGGTTCTTCCTTGGTGGCTTCGTGTTTATTACCATACAATTTCCATCAAATGCAAGCATGAAAATGGAAAAGAAGTGAGTTGATTTTTATCTTGGATTTTCACTTGATTTAATTTCAAAATATTTTTTTTTTGGAAACGCAGTGTTTCTGCGTTATACTTGTTTCCCTCTGCGCTAATAATAACAATAAAAAATCGATTATTTCCAGGTGACAGGCAATGTTTCGAAACGTGATTGGTCCCCAGCAATTGCTCGGAAACGACCTGCCCTTTTGGAAGTGCAAATGGGACTAGAAAAGAATACAGAATGTAGTATTCAGGTGGAATTCGAGAAGGCTTTCTTGAGGTTGGTTGATAGTGTAATTACATAAAGGGATATAATTAGATAATTATAGATAGTTACAAGTCACAACGTGTGGGAAGAAAAAGTGTAAGTGAGCGGACAGGAGTTCAAAAAAGTGCGTGTCACTGGCTGCTCGTTTAAAGATGTTTAGCTCTAAGGAACAACCGAACAACTTTGCTTTTGGTTAGTTTGGGATTCTTTTTTCACTTTTAAGTTGTCCCTTTTACCCTGTTCTTATCATGTTCTTTGTGCGAAAGGAAACATCAAATTATTATGACAATCTTTGTTTAGAATGGCCGAATACCCTCCGGATGCTAATCACGGCCTCTACATTCCGGGCGCCCTCTTGAAAGTGCACGGAATTGAGTCTACAGTACCCGGTTCATATCAGGCGACAGCATTTGAGACGTGAGTTTATCCTAATTTTTTTGGTTTGTGGGAATGTTCTGAATATATCTATTGTGCAATAATTGTGAGGAAACCGCAAACTATGTTATTATTTTTTTTGCTACGTTTTTTTTTACCAAATGTATATCAATGAAATACTAGGGAAAGGAAAGGAGAAACCTCCATAGTTAGATTTTCTTTCTCAAACATTCCCCCCCACCGAAGTTGTAAACACGGGATGTTATCTTAATCTGATATTTATGAATAACATACTATTTGTTTAGGATCAGTAGAAATTCGACCGCAAAAAGTCCTCACTTTATTCTCCTTCACTCGAATGTACTTTTGGTACCGCTACCAGTTCCAGATTTTAGGTGACCAAGCTTTATCATATTTTTTTATCTAAAGTTTGTCAATAATTCCAAACCTCACGTATCATCATTGGTTGGGCTGGAAGATGGTTGTATTAGTTAAAATTTGATCATTCTGGTATTGGCTGATCGGAAGACAGTAATAACTCGCTTGCATACAGTTGACTATTAGTTACTGTTCCTTTCAGCATGCCATTCAATGTGATTTGTTTCGTGGCGACCGGTATCTCACTCTGTTTTGGACCCGTGCATTCATTCTCCACAAAGATGTTGGTTTTATTTTAATAATTTACTGCCTATTTTGTTTTCTTGTGCTTCTATTCTTGTTGTGAAACATTTCGTTGCTGTGCATGGAAAATTACGACCAAAAATCTAGAGAGACCATCTGTATTTCTGGCACAAAAACTCATATTGTGTTTCTTTTAAATTTTTGCCATTGGATGGAATGGAGGGTATACAACTCGGGTCGAAAAAGGATAAAAATCAGAAGTTATATTTACTTGAAATATGAAGCCTAAGGTGGAAAAAAGATGATTTTTTTTTTATTTCATAGCGGTCACGTAGTTTAGTGATCATGTGGCACTGGCAATAGCGTATCGAAAGATTCATAAATTAATTCATTATTTGCGCCATTGGTATTTGTAAGCTTATTTGTTTATTGCAGGTTGTTGCCTGTCAACTGCGAGATTCCTCGTCCTCCATTCATCAGAAGAATGATCAGATTTATTCTTTTGATACTTCTTGTACTCGCTTCCTATGCACACTACCATGATATGGGTGAGTCGGTTGCGTATTGCTATGAAATCAATATCATTGTTCGTGTGCGGCGGTGTCTTGGCGATGTGGCGCGATCACGGCGATGTAGTCGCCGCGTTACATTATTTTGTGAGCGAGCATATCTGTTATGTCCTGTAATATTAAAACTAATTCGATCATACATAAATCATACGTAAAATTCAAAAGATTTCGTTTTCCATCTTTGGTGTTTCTTTACAAATTTTGTATTTTCAGGTGTGAATGAGATCAAACGTGCTATCGAAAAGCAACTGGAGAAACTGAATAGTATGTAGATAGTATGGAAAAAGTAAAAGATCTAGGGAGATTTTATGGTTTTTTTATATTTATTTATTTCGGATAACTGTTTTTGAACTGGTATTTTAGGGTTTTTGGACTCCAATGACCAATGATGTATTGGTGTGTTATGTAATTATGATTAATTTTATTGGGATGTAAGTGATTTAAGCAAGGGAATTCACTTGTTATATTGGTACTGCTTAACTAGGGGTTTGGTTTCCGATTTTCTATTGTCCATATTTTCTATTATTGGTCTTTTGAATCTCTAATTTATTCTTACTGACTACTGTATGACGGGTTTTATGGTTGTTTTAAAGCATTTTTTGGGTGTTGTCTTACTTTAGAAGTAAGCATTTCTTTCAGATCTGAATAGTTTTTTTTGTGCTATGTGAAATACCAATGGTGACCCATCAACTGTTGAAGATCTATTTTGTTTTCTTTTATTATCGGCATGGACGTATGGGAATAAAGTTTATAGTATTATCTTTTTTACTTGAACATTCGGGAACGGATTGTGTAACTTTGAAATGTATTGTACGAGATTGTCATTTCGAGTTTACGTTGAATGAGATTTTCTCCACCGAACAAGAATAAAATTTGAGCGAGATTTGTGTCCGCCTATAGAACATGAACTCTGTGTGCGTGGGTGATAGTGTATGCCGATAACGCGGCATGATTGCACTTTTGGATTACTGTATGTAAATGTTTCCGAAAAGAATTCTTATTTATAACAATACATATCGAAGCGTATATATTTGGAGTTCTGGTCGATGCTGAACTCGAAATTAACATAATTGACTAAGAACAGGACAAACTTCTATAAAAGGCAGGATAATGCTAATTTAGATCAGTTGAAGTCGGCTCCGGATTAGGTTAGTGGTTTTGGTTCTTAAAATTAGTTCTTTCTTAAATTGGGACTTTTTTTTTTTAAGTTTAACCTTTTCACATTTATACGTGAAAGCACGGCTTACAGCTTACATTCTCTGTAATACTGGGTTGGTTTGCCTATTTATTATTATGTTTCCAGATTCGTGAAAAACAACTCGGATTCTACAGAATATTCGTCAGCGGTGCAAACTCTACTTCATACGAACTACAGTTAGTTTCAAGTTTACATTATTCCCAGTTCTAATTCACCTAGTCTGCCTTCTCTCCATAATTTCTCTCTTTCCTTCACACATACGTAATTGTATTCGTTGTACCTCTTTTCAGGCCAACATACGAACCGACCGGAGAGCGTAAGTGGTCCTGTAAAGATACACGTCGGACGGAGTGACTATCGTCCCACACCGAACCAAAGGATACGTAAGTGTGTGCAGGTAAGGTAAAAGGCAATGACTCTCCAAAACCTTGTGAGTACTGTTCCGGTTGGGATCTGAACCTGGATCAGGCCTTCTCCTGGAAGGTGTCCTTCCCCGTTGAGCCCGCGGGTCAGAGGGTGAGGACAGGACCATTGGCGGAACAAACGGTCTGGACCTGTGCCGGACCGGACCAGTAGGGCGACCCAACGGCTACGCTCGCCCGGGATCACGAGCGGGGAGCGGCAGGACGAAGGTGGCTAGGTCTGAAGAGGCTCAAGGCGGGAATTCAAAGGAGCGGAGAAAAGGTCGGTTACGGTAGTTTGGTAGGGGAATAGCGTTCGTAGAAGACCATCTGGTTTTGGCGGAGGGTCCTTATTGTAGTGAGAATATTACGTTATATAAGCTAGTGATTGTATGTTGTAAGAATAGTAGAAGGGGTGGGGGTTTGAGTGAGAATCTGGGGATCTGCCTGAACTCTAGTGCGTTGGAAAAATGTAAATGATTGGGAAAGTAGGTAATGGCTAATTGCCTACATTCTTGGTCATTGATATCCTTGGAATCTACTACGGTAGAAAACGACACACTTGTGACATATACAATCTTCTGTAAACCTTGGAATTAAAAGATAGTATGACTTCGCTGTGTTTTGTAATAAATTGTTTTTGTATGCCTGTGTTTTTGTTGTGATTTTTGTTACCCCTGTATACTTCTTGCATTGGTGGAAATCTTCATAAACAACATCCAATTTGCACATCGAAGAAAAAAAAGTGAGTTATTTTTCTTATTCGGTATTATTTTATCTCAAAATATGAAAATATGTTGTTTTCTTGGGATAGTGGAAATATTTCGAATTTTCGATTTAATGGCCTCATTCGATTCAAAATTTGCTTCCGATGGCGGAGAAATTAGGAATAAGTGTGCGTTTTGAAAGTCGTATATCTTGTTATTTTATTATTTTATACGCTTATTTTTTCTACATATTTAAACGAACATTTAAATTCGGAATTTGTTTCGATTTAAATAAGGTCGTTGGGTTCGTAAACTAGCGTAAATTTGGTAGACAACGTGAAACTATGTGCCATCGTCGCGCACACAGAGGGTCCGCGCTAGGGGCACTTGCCCTGCATAGTGCGCGGCGTGGCCGCCCGCCAGGAGTGCGCGACAGACGTCGCACTGGAGGCCCACATGCCGCGTCTCAATTAAAAGGCTCGCGAATGCACTTATGGGGTACCTTCTGCGGCGCACCAATATCGCCTCCATGTGACCCTTTTTTGTGCGCGGCGATGGCGCGTCCGCTAATTTCATTTGGTGTGCCCGCGGAGTGTGTTGGCGTGTGCGGGCACGGTGGGTGGTCTGTAGTGCCCCCCATTTGCGTGTACGCTACGCAAATTCCTCTACGCACATAGGATTGTACCAGACCCTTTTCCTCTGCGCTGAGATCGGTGAGAGGTGTCGCTTTTTATTCGATTGCATATCGTTAGGATCGACTCGAAAGAAAGGATGAAGAAAACTGAAAGTATTTATCTCTGTTTATCAGTCTAATTTTAGGAAGCTGTCGATTTGCTATCTGAAAGGTTTCTCTCGTTTTGTTCAGCTTCTTGTGTCCTGTTGGCAGTTCTGTGTACGTGAAATGATTGAATCACGCTTTGACGCCGACGTTTTGACTAATATGTGGGATATGCATATGTTTCTAATTACTGTTGAAACGTCAATCGCGTATATACACAAATACACACATTGAATCCACATAGCTGCGTGTACGCTTCTGGGAAATATCCTGTACTTTGTTAGTATATAACTGATTTTGTATTTACATGTTCTACTGTTGTGCGTGAATAAAAATTTCACTAACACCTGATTGTTTGTAATAATACAAATTTGTTTGGCACTTGTTGCTGGTTTTTCAATGAACATGAACAGCTCATTGAGTCCATTAACTACATATTAATTACACATAAAAATTATGAAATATGCTTCTTGGACGAAATTCATCCGCCATTGATAATTATACTTAGTTAGTGTTCCTTCCGATCTGGGTAACAAAAAAATTCGTACTGACACGGATGCACAATTTCATGTTTTATTGATATGTTCCTGTAAAAACAAAGAATCAAAATATAATCATTTTCGTGTTTAATTTGGTTGCCGAGAGTTCTATTAATGTTTCCATTTCTGTTTATATGTAACTCGAATTTCTTTGTCAGAAACTAAAAATTACTAAAGGGCAGTATGGTGTATGGTATGACAGGGCAGCGACTTTCAATAACGATTACGGTGTACAGGCCACCATTACTGTGTGGGTGGATTGGAAAAGGAATGTGGCGTGGGTGGAGTTCTCAAAATACGGCACACAACTCATTTACCCACACCCAATATTTTTTGTCCACAAAACACTCAATAATTTTCTTTTTATCGAATATAGTATGTCGGAGAAATGAGGCATAATTCAAAGATACCCCCGTTTTACTGTACACGTTTGAAAGCCGTGTCGGGACTTCGAAGCCGGTACATATTCCCAATAATTCAAGTGTGTTGCATACCACATCATGACACCAACAAATGTTCTACACACTATGAAGTATGAAGTTATGAAGTAACTTTTCACTCGATATAAGCATTGCATGCGGTACATAGCCGTCACCTGCCAGCCAAAACTACAACATTTATGATTCATGCCCTGTTAAGATAGGAAAGCTTCATACGAAAATGAAACATCCCTTCTGTACCACACGTATCACAATGTTGCTTATTACTCCGCAACTATGGTATGATATTTTACGCCATTTTAATTTTAAGCAACTTCCAGCTTTTGTTTGTCATTCGTAACCATCAAATGGTCAATTTCACAATGAAATACTCCTCAGTATACACCCGACATGCATCTAACTACCTCTGGGCACCCACACCGTTTACCTTTTCCCACCCACACATATCCTATTGAAAGTAACTGCCCCGTCGTAAGCAACTCTCAGTTTTGGTTTTGAAAAAAAAACGCTTATGAAGCGTCTTCTTACACTCAGTAATATTGCTCTGTACTTGTACTCCGTAATCGTATTGAAAGTCGCTGCCCTAGCATACCATACTGTCTTTTTTTGGAATTCAAGTCAAGGATAAACGAATAGTGACCATGTGACCTGAGCAACTCCCCAATGTGGCTTTATTTCAGTGGAGTTGCTCTTGTTTTCTTAAAAACATCAATTGACACTAGAATCCTATAAAGGATCCTCCATACCGTATAGCCCACTAGCCGCACTAGCATAAAAAGTACAAAATAAGGCGAAAACAAAATAGTGAAGACGCTTAGAATGCTTAGTCCTTCGTGAACCTTTCGAGGAGATTGCAGTACATTACTCCAGTGCAGAATAAACCGTTCCGGGCAGCCACACTGAAAGTAAAATATTTCTCCTTATTTAAACGACGGCAGAAAACTACAAACTTCTAAATACGTCCGTTTTATTTCGAGTTAAATGCGAAAGATTATGCAAAAACTAGAAAATACCTACTCACTGGGTTAATTTGCTAAATATTGTAAAATGATTTATTGACATGATGAGTTGTCCAATATGGTTTTTATAGAAAAATGCAATGCATAAAACGACCCACCTAGTGTAGCAAATGCATGGCGATTGCCTTAACAGCCCTACAAGTAAGTGCAGTTCAAGTGTAATATAGTTGCGTCCGCACACTCCAACACCGATTCTGATTTCTGTCAAAAAAATACAGTGTATCTGTAGACTGTGCACTGTGTGCCGTAGGGGGCACACAGTTTCTAAGGAATGGTTGTGATATGCGTGACATACATAAAAATATGAGTCTAACGCCAAGAAAAAACAACTGCCCAAATAATATAGGCTATTTTTCTCTTTCTTAATTACGCATGCTGCTAGCTCATTTTGACTCTAAAAAGACTCGTTTCATGAACTTACAAACTCAATATACATTAGGCGTGCCAATTAAGTGTTTTGTTTGGTGATATTGAGAAAAACGTCAGATATTCCTTTGAGTGAACCTTTTCCCGTGTGAAATCGTTTCCCCGACGAAGAAGTCGATCAATTTGTCAGCTGAAAATCACTCAATACATTGCGTAACGCGGGATAGCGCATCTGGCAACTGGTTCATGAATTCGTGAATAAAGAATCGGCCCTGCATCGTAAAATACCTATAATGTATGTGCTTTGGCTAACAAAAGCTAAATGTACAACAATCAAACCTTTATTAAATAGTTTTTTTTTAAATGAATTTTTTCTATTGAAAAGTATGAATGTTTCAGCGTTTCTACTTTAGGGGCGGCTCTGTAATTATCAATACTAGAGACACGAATAAATACATGCAACATGCAATACGGTTCATCAATTCTTGGTACTTATGGTTATGGGTTTTCCAAATATCCCAAAAATTCGGGGTGATTCTGTCAATACTACCGTATTTTTGCATTTATGATATCAAAAATTAAAAAATATTTTCCAAAATACTGTAAATTTTCACCATACTTGGAAATTTGGAAATCCCATAAGATTTATGAGCGCGCAGGCTGGTAAAAATGCAGCGCAATGCTTACTTATTATCAATCAATATTATGCAACCATTAAAACGCACATCGATAGCGTACATGCGTACCAACTCGCTCATAAGGGAAGCTTGAACCATGGCCTTGTCCTTTAGAGTCACAAACCACACAGTTTTGTAGAAACTTTCATGCTGAAGAACTTTGACATAGAAAATTTTCGCAAATTCTTCTCTAAAAAAGTTACGAGCCTTTGACTTCCCTTGTCAGTCACGCTTCAAACAACCATATGGATATGTTTAGAAGTCTTACATATTATTATGAGAGAGAACCGGCGAAATTCGGTGATGCATTTTAAAGCGAAATACCGGCCGGTTTCCAAAACGCATCGTGGACAACTGAATTCTTACGTAGTTATGCTAATTTGCTCGAATTTAGCTTGATTTTTCATTCTAATTTATGTTCATTTGCATAGGCTGCTTAAAGGGAATATGTAGGCACTTAAAATGCGCAAACACACGCAAAACTAGAGTTTCCACACCAGACGTGAATTTAAATAGGCGGCTGAATATGCAAATGTGAATATTCGAATTTGCATGCAAATATGTCTCTGAGTAATGCAATTTCACGATATCTGTATGTATATTTGAAAAAATTTCCATTGACCCCGTCGATGTATGGCATCGTCTCAAGTAACGCGTTTACTATGGAAAGGATGAACTTTGTGGTTTATTTTCTGCTAACTGGGGATCTTTGGACAACTTTTGTTATTGTTTCCTTAATGGGAAACATACATTCTATCAACACAGCTTAACTTCAAAAAGGGCTTACATATTCCCTTTAAGAATTCTGGAGTACTCGATGTGTTTCAAAAACCGACAGGTATTTCGCTTAATTTGAATGCCAGGGTTTTTGTCAGTGGTGCATATATAGACGGCTTTTGGTTTCTATTGATGAACTCTTATATAATCATTACAATATCTTCATTTTTTCATATATTTTTCATCTGTCATTTCTGTATGTAGTTAAAGAATAATTAAGGAGAGTTGTTTTGTAACGCAATCAAACACATTCTAGCTGCATAGTGCGATTAAATATACAAAGTTCAACAAAAAAGCTGCTCACCCATGTGATTTGTCTCCCTAAAGCGACTCGACTTGCACATCATCGTGGGTGGTCCTTTATGGGTGGCCCTCCGTGGGTGGTCTTTCTTGGACTTTCGTTCCAGATTCAAAAACACTACATGTACGTGCATAATATGAGCACAGAAAAAATCATTGGAATGCTCTTTTCAAAAAGATCACAAGGTAGCAAACAACAAAAACAAGGCACGATCAAGAAAATAGGAAAAACACACATTGAAGCATGTCCAACTTTGTCCCTGCAGAATTTTTTATGCGGATGTGGAGATATCTGAAATAAGTCTGGCTAGTGGTTAAATATTAGCTCAACAGGTGAGTGCTTGCCGAGTAGGCAAGTGACGCGGGTTCGAGTCCGCTCCACTAAAAGACTAAAATCCATCAAAGAGAGAAAGACATATGTCTTTTAGGGGATTTACACAAAGCTTTTACGCGGAAATAATGAAAGCTCAAGTAAATATGGTCGAAAAATGAAAAATGAATTGTTTTCCCAGACGTATTCAGTGTCGTAGGTGCGTACCATTTTCGGCTGTATTCTCCAAAGCACAATGAGTGACAAGCAGAGATTCTTCATCATTCATTGTTGTGCACCAAGTTTCAGAATTGCAAGGTAAGCGTAGGTCGCTGTTCAGAATGTCTTATGCGAATGTGCAAAAACCTAAATAACCCTGTTCAAAAGAAAGTTCACATCAAATAATAAGTGGGGGAAGTAGGCCAAATAAACGGCCAAATAAACGGCCAAATAAATGTGTTGACCCTGTCAAAAATTGTACCGTAATTTTCATTAGCAATTTGGCACGCTGAACTCGGTTGAACTCACGAACAGATGGATAATACTTTGTGTATTGCAAGAGTTGTGGATTACAGTTCTCGGAAATGTGAATAAACCGAATTTTACTTGACAAGGAGCAATGACTCTCAGCCATTTGCCATCTTATTCGATTTGCGAATGACTTACCCTAATTTAATTCAAACGCTCAATAAGTATCTCGCACTGTCACCATCTCAGTTCACTTCCGAAAGTAGAAAAGCTGAAACATTTATTTTTATCAAATTAAAAACACTTATGGTTTCCAAGTATGGCCGATATTCCATATTCCTTCCAAGTATAGAAAAAAGTACCGTATTTTGGAACTGCACGTGAATATCTAACAGACAGTTTCGGTAGCCGAGGGACCATTTGTTTTTCAAGAGTGCATGCAGTGTGCATTTTCCCTTCATTTTTGTTATAGCATGGCGAATTTTCCACAATACGGATTATTTTCAAAGATGCATTCAAAATTACGGTAAATTGCACAAGAGATGCCTGTTTGATACTTGGAAGCAAAACGCACGTTTTTTGGCCTACGTGGAAACCCCATTACTTCAGAAATAAAGCACATTATCCAACATAAATACGTTAGCTTACAGAATACAAATACCATAACTGACCAAACAAATATGTGTGAAATTATAGAGGTCTAAAAGCCCAGTCTTTAATCTATATCAAGTCTCAACTTTTATGTTTTTTTTGTGACCCCATCACTCACAATCAGTACAGCGGAGAAACTACTATATACTACATTCGGTAACTAATAAAAGCTGCACAGTTGTAAAATAAAAAATGAACTCCCAAACAACCGGTCGCCTTGACTTTCTCTTGTTCAGTACTTGATTTGTCACCGACGATAGTAATCAGCGGTTCGCCATTCATCTAAAAACTTCACGATGACGAAATCATAAAAAAACCCACATCGGAATATTGGGCACGATAACAGAAGGACATCAACTGGACATATTGTACATCATATTTCATACTGTACAATTGTACTCTCAAGACATGTACATGTACGTATACATACTATAAGAAATTAAAACGTATGGATTTACTATCTGATCTGCACGCTTCACTACCCCTCAGGGAGCTTTTTTTTCGGTTTCGCAATTATTGCTATGTTAAGTCGAGACTTTTTTTCTAATAAACTTTTTTAGAACAAGGGATTTTAGTAGGTCATATTAATCACAAGCGACAAAAGAGAAGCATGAAACCCTGGCATGCGTGTTTCTTATCCAAAGCGGGAAACGTACCTTACGTACCTCCACAATCTGGAAGCATTTCTTTTTCTTTCCTTTTGCATCATGTTTTTTTTTGTCACCCGCCGAATCTGAATAAAATAAGTGCGTATGTAGGCAAACAAAAAAATTAGTGTCCTTTATTCTGAGTTGTAGATACCTTGTTAGATACCCTTGTATATGAATTACAGTCCTTACAACGGAATTACAACAACGAATAAACAGTCCTTACAACAGAATTACAACAATTACAGTCCTTACAACAGGTAGCATACAATGTTATAAATTATGTTATAAATTACAGTCCTTACAACAGAATTACAACAACGAATAAACTGAATTTTACTTGACAATGAGCAATTTCTCATAAGCCGTTTTCCGTATTATTCGATTTGCAAATCACTTACCATAATTATGTACTGTCACCATCTCAGCCCACCTCCAAAAGAAGAAAAGCTGAAACATTGATAGTCACCAAATTATAGAAATTGATATTACAGTAATAATCCATGCTCGAATACTCAATAGACGTACGTACAATTGACGGGACACTACATACTATACAACAGACATCAGGACGGGTATAATTAAAGTGAACAGTGAACTAACTAAGATGCTAAACTACCATCATCAAACAACAACTTTTCTATGTCCGAAACTGTATAACATTGTATGCTACCGTTAGTGTGCTGCATAATACTTTTATACTGCATATTAGAACTGCGAAAACATGAAATAAATAAAAATTAAAAGACCCCCCAAAGAAACCTGTGCCATTGACTTTCTCCAGTTTAGCGATTGCAGTCGTCCACATTCAGTAGTGTGTGATGACACAGTTTATCTAAAATATGTTCAATAATGAAATCATAAAAAAGCCACATCGATGTTGGATAAAATTCCACCAAGGACATCAACTGAACATTATCGTAACACTGAAAACATGTGCCCATGTAACATCTTATAAATTGAAGCTCGTACGTTTATTTTTAATATTTGCATCTAGCTTTCGTCAATTAAGCTGTCACAAATGTCCCCAGGATCCACGTTTGGCACTTGCTTTCCAAAGTGCCTTATGCGTCTAAAAAACGCACAAACATTGAGTCAAAAACTTCCAATTAATGTGCATAATCCCACACGAAACGGGGTAAGCATGGGTTTGACAGACATGCCTGCCGATCCCGAATGTTTGCGACGATCGAAGTTTTTGCAGGTCCCAGCCGGGAGCGTACCCCCGACCTCTGGATTGAGAGGCGGGTGCGCTACCAACTAGCAATAGTAAAAATCACATTTTTTTTTCTCATAAGAGTTGTATTTACAATTAGAGAGCACAACTCTTTGCGCCTTATTTTTACTAGTTGAACTCTTCCCATTCCTTTATGGACCTTGAAACTATGCACCAGTGACTCTCTATTTAGCAAAATCCTCGTATACGATCAGGGTCGAATACGGGGTTATCATGTTAAAGAACACGATACACGTTGCCTATCAATACTCTAATTTACACTTTTCCTATTATTACTGTTACTTTATTTACTTCTTTTTGACATTCATGACATTCAATCAGAACGTCGAATATAGCAAACTGACAAACAGGAACCGATGCCTAAGTGTCTAAATTAAACAAAAACATCTAGAATACGTCGAGCATGTTATAATTAAGTAGTAACTACCAAATCTGCCTTCTGCGTGCACAATGTAGCTTGTTTTTTACGTTATTCGCTTCGTAATTGTTTGTGTCTGTGTTTTTCCTGAAATATAAGGGATATCCATGAAAATCCCCAGCAACTAATTACGTAAAGAATATGAAAAGCGGATAAATTTTTCATCTGCTTGTTTCTTCTTATGTACAGAAAGCTACGAATACTGCAAGAAAAACGTGCCGTTCTGGCACTCGCATTCTTATTCCAAACGCCTTTTATTTCGCACCATCTTCTTTGCCATGCGCTTGGTGAACATCCGAATCTCAATAATATGACTGCGTATCTGGGCAAACAGTAAATTAGTGAGTTCCTTTACTTGTAGATACCATTATTAGATAACATACATACATACACAAAATCTAGATTGCGTATTTTTTAAGTCGCTTATAGAGTCTTGATAACTCTACACTAATTTAGTATCATACATTCACTAAAGAATCTAAACACCTGAAATGTTTGTTATATTAATCAAATAAAAGTAAATAAATTTGTTATATTAATCAAATAAAAGTAAATAAAAGGTAAAAGGCAATGACTCTGTTTATAAAAAAAGCTGAAACGTATTGATTAAGTGAGTACTGTCCATTAGGGAAATGAACCTGAAAAGAGAACCATCTCCTAAAAGGTGTCCGTCCCCTTGAACGGTGGGGTTCAAAGGGGGAGGACGGGACACATCAGTGGATGGGTCGGTACTAGACCTGTGTCTTCTTGGGCCAAGTACCACGCCCTTGGTGGCTGACACTTTCCAGGGAACCCGACCAAGGAATGCATTGGGACAATTGTGTGCAGAAGTCAGCCAAAGGAAAGAACCCAAAGTGCATCGAAAAGAATCGGGTCGGGTAGTTTGGTGGGGATCAGCCTTCGCGGAAGACCCCCTACGTAGTGAAGCGTCCTTTTTAATGTTCTATAACCTAGTGATTGCATGTTGCTTCTCTCTCTCTCTCTCTCTCTCTCTCTTTTTATTTTTTTTCTCTTCGCATCATCCTCCGACGATGCCATCCCCTTCCGGAGAAAGTAAAATCTCTATCTCTCTCTCTTTTTTATTTATTTTTTCTTCGCATCATCCTCCGACGATGCCAACCCCTTCCGGGGAAATGAACTCTCACCCACTGAGGATCTGGCCAAATAACTAGAGTGAAGTAAAAATGTCCCTTAAAGGGTCAGGCCCATCTCAAATGACCCCTATTTTTGATGATTCCATCTGATTCTTTATGTCAAATATAGTAGGATACGATATTTTTCTAATTTTCAAGCGCAAAATTCACGCAGTATTGAGCAGTTTACCATTGCCAGTCATACCCAACTATTTGTCGTCGTTGTCACGCCCCTTCGCGATAATTGGGCAATATGCTCTATTGGGCGTGGCAATTGCGATATTGGCCAATAAGCGCGAATGGGCGTGCCAACTGCGATAAATAGTTGGGTATGACTGCCCACGGTAAATTGATGAATAGTGTGTGAATTTTGCGCTTGAAAATTAGAAAAATATTGCATCCTACTATATTTGACATGGAGAATCAGATGGAATCATTAAAGATAGAGGTAATTTGAAATGGGCCTGACCCTTTAAATTAACCGTACTAGCCACTAACTACGAGGAAAAGAACTACAAGAAGCAGAGTTTTTAAGTCAGATGTGTGATATCTACAAGGGAGCTAATTGATGCACTTAGCATTACAACTACATAAGATGAGCACTATCAATGTAAGCTAGGGTACTAAACTATAGAATCGACTATGAAGAAAGAGTTTCCGTCGCTGGCGTTGGGTCTTCGAGAGTGGAGAGCTAAATACCGAAATTTAATACTGTAATATGAAATCTATGAAAGAAGATAAGTCTGCACCTCGACAGCGTCGAAATTGCCATAAAAAGTCCTACAACTAACACTGATAGCTCTTCCTATCAAGTTGGTCTCTAATGCTCATGAACCTCCTATGTAAGCTTCATAGCAACAAACCTCAACGGGAAACCTTCAACAAATGAGGCGAAAGATTTTCCCATTGATCGAAGTTCCAACAAAATCACCGCACACCTTATCTAAACACATTCATGATAAATTATGACTAAAAAAACCAACTGATACAAAGACCATCATGAACAGAACAGGCGAAAACTATAGACAAAATCACCGTCATAAAGCTAGACAAATCCGCTGTTGTATTAGGTATCTAAACAGCGGTCTAGATGGCTAGCATGAACGCATGGCTCACCGGATTGGCGGTTCACATTTCTTCGTTCTTATTGAGGTGGTGAATATGGTCCTCCTGATGCCAACGCGTACATCTAAAGAAACAAGAGGGTGAGTGAACATCATACTAATTGTTATATCGCAACATTTAACTTTCATTTTAATGAACTGTACCCAGTTACCAAATAGCAAAGTGAAAAACGTACTCAAATAGATCCAGCATTCAAATTGGTGTTGCGAAACGCGGCAGCGAAATCAGTTCAGAAGCCCGAATTCAGAGCGCTTGTTCCGTGGGCGAGCGCCGCAGACTGAAGACAAAGGTTGGCTGAAATTTGAAAACGATATTTAGTTGCGCGAACAAGATATGCACACAAATGAGTTCGCGTGAAACATTTCTAAATTTCAATGAGAATATGATGGGTAATGCTACCAACCGTTTCTGGGAAATGGAGAATGACTCCTCCTCCCAAGCACTCCATTTTTGTCCGTCGGCTCATCGCCGTCAAGTAGGAAAGAGCAGCTGAAACGAATGTTATGGTGACAAGGAGCATGATGTCGTCGCCGATGTTGAAGAAGATTCCCTCGTTGCACAAAAATAGCCCAAAGAAATACCTGATTAAGACACGTCCACCAAACCGATGAAATCCAGTGTTTTTGCACGAGGACCGCCGTCGAATAGTCGTGACCAGCTGCAAGGAATTTTATTGTGACGGAACATGAATGTCGTCGACGATGTTGGAGACGATTAATTTATTATACAAATCTATTCAGCACTGAAGAAATACCTGATAAATATAAGCTACCCGTTGCAGCGTGCTGGATGGAGACCAGTGTTTTTTCCGCAGAACCACCGCCATCAATTAGTTTCGAAACAGCTGCAAAGAACTTTACGGTGATGGAGGTGAAGGTCGAGGATTATTTGGAAGATAAATTCTGAATTGCGATGATGTATTTTCAAGAAATACCTGATAAACCTAAGCCACAAGATGCAGCATGCTGGAGACCACCGTTTTTCTGCAGGACCACCGCCGTCAAATTAGATTCGACACAGCTGAAAAGAATTTTATAGTGATGAAAGTGACGACTAATTGAAGGCAAATCCTGAATTGCAAAAATGCACTCAGCACTAAAGAAATGCCTGATAAATAGAAGTCTCGAAAACCAACATGGATGGATGCGTGCCAGAAGACTGTGAGGCAAGTTCGTACGGCTCCACTCACTGTTGTCATGGTATGTACTGAAAGCTTATTTCAGTTAATCGAAGAGAGTGAGGTAAATATTTTACTCTGATCCTTCAGGTGCATCAAGATACAGATTTTTTATATAAATGCTCACAACATATTCTGATCACACACCTCATCGAGTATCGATTGCATCACATGGAAGGGTGCGTTTACTGTAGTCGGGCTTCCATCAGGTGATTTCTCTTCTATTGGTATTCTCGGGTATGTGGAGTTTCCAATGCCCATCAGTATTACGAAGTGTTGCATAGATTCAACATCATCGAGTACTTGATTTTCTGCCGGCTCATCGCAGTGAATTAGCTGCGAGGCTCTTCAGCACTGTGGTTCTTCATAGCTCCTTGTGGAGGTTGTGCACTCTCTGACTGCTGATGTCTGAGAGTAATGCAAACATTGTGTCACGGGCAGCGTTTATATGTGAAACTCGCCCGTGCCAGAAACAACCAAAATGCAGCAAGTTTGCTTTCATTTTAGAATGGCTCCTGGAGTACAACAAACATGAGCTATTGTACAATAGCTCACTGGCCCAACAGATGCCTTGAAGACGAGCAATCTGGTTTGAGCTCCTTCGTTTTGATCTACGCACACGGCGGAGTCAAGAGAGTTCTCCGAGGAGAATGTTGCCGCGGAAGAGTAGGATTGAGATCTGCTTGTTTGCAGCACATCGGTCCATCTTCTGAATATTCAGATGCAATCCATTTGCGAATGTTTTCGCTTGACAAGCTGCTGGCGCTCCCTGTGAAGACTTGGTGATGAATAGAAGACCACCAGCGAAATGTGGGTAGTTGCAGTACTTGGTGTTGTCCAAACTAACGACGTGTCGGAGAGCCGCGGAAAAATAGAGTGGAGACCGTAGGCGATTGACAAGGCTTGCAATTTCCATCTCGTTTCTGTCATGGCGAGCAGTGCAACGATCTGAAAAGAAAATATACTAGTTTGAAAGAGAAAGACATATTAACAAAACAATGACGAAAAGAGCATGAAAACAGCGAACAAAAGGTAAGTACAACCCACTTCACCGTGAAACAGATAACCGCGTGGTAGTGCCAATCGTACGCATTTTCTGACTTCTGTGCACTCTGTTCGCCACATATAGTGACACCCAACTCCACAAATTGCAACAGATGACACTCGCTGATCAAATCTAGAACAGAAATAATTGCGGCAAGGTTTACGAAGAAAAGGACAACTCACGCCACTACACATAATATAGCACTATCTCTAGATCTCACCATTTGTTGTAATGGATGTCCCTTTAGTACATATCCAATCGCGGATGGATAAGTCCAAATGGTAGGAATTCTGACCTAAACATAGTTTAATATGTTATAGTCATTAACCGTTGGTACGACTCATTGTCAACGAACATGATCTATATGGTAGGCCCTATTTCTTTTTTTCACAGGTATTTTCACATATACTAATGTAAATGACTCACTCATTAGAAAGCCTCACTTAGCCAAACGACACACGTCCGGTACTTTTCACGTTGCCCAAGCGCACGAGTTTGTCGGTGTTCGTTCATTCATAGGGAAATAGAACTGAAGTAAAGACAGAGTTTTTCCCAATAAATGTTTCATATTTTAAATTGTTTGACTATCATCGCATTCCGGTACTTCCGCTTTATAGGCATCTAGTAAAAAGATAATTAGGGAAATAAGGATGTAATGTGCTTACCGAGTTTAAACAAATCAAGGGAGTAGCACCACTGTATGGATGCAAAGGGCAGCAATATACGCCAAATTCCCTCAGGTAGAACCTCTGAAATAGCTTATATGTATATTGAGTACAGCGTGGAACGGACAAAATGACAGGGCAACCCTAAGTGAACACCGAATCAGTAACTTACCAAAAGAAGGCGCTGCGATTGCTGCCTGGGCCGGGAATATTTCTTTGGTGGTTTCACCAATTCAAAACTGCATTCCATTCAATAAAATCGAACAGAGTAGGGAGTGTGTACAACTCTACAAAATAGACTGTGTACATGAAATGTTAGTATAACGCAAATGAAAATGGTAACATTTTGGACTGATCCATGTTATGTGCCATTGCTGAATGCACTGATTCAATGTTTGATTCAAGATTTGATTCAATGGACTGATTCAAGGTTTGCTCAAACAAAAATGCTGGCTTTATTCCTTTGCAACAATATTCCAAATGCAGAATGTCAATTCTCATTGGTAATCAAATCGGTCATCTGTTTGCGTTTGTATGTTCGTTTCTAACTTCATCCTCGGATGCACACTTTTTGGTGTATTTAATAAATAAATAAATAAACTTACATTCTTCGTGCCGAAATCGGAAGTCACAGTCGCCCTTCTTGAACAATGGCTGCGCAGCGAAAACCATCGCGAGTCGTGCGCTGGATTCGTACCTAAACATTCATAGAACTTATACTTTTTTATACCATTCATGGAACTCATACACTGATGTAGAGCTGTAACAAGAATAATTCTTTAGTGAGCACTGAGTGGGTAACTTACAAGAAAAAGAGTTTCTCGCCAGTCAAGTGTGCAGCTCGAAGTTAACTGTTCGACTTAAGCTTGCAAAGTACGTATTCGGCTTGTCATAGTTTCACGGTTCCTAGTATTCACATAGAGCGTCTATGTGCAGGAGGCCATATATTCTCAAAAGCAGTTCTGAACGGGTAAATATCATAAAACAGCCAGAGACAATGCAAACGAGGCTACCAAAAGTAGGAATCTGAGGTAAATATTCCGTTATAGCTTACAAAGAGTAAGACGTACTTGCTGTCGCTGATTGCCTTTGGTGTATGGGTTGAAATTCATTCAGAAAGCAGGGAATTCCTTTCCAGATTAGGATCTAAACATATTCAACGGTTGTACTATGTACGTTACGCCCTGTACATACGCTCATACATACCGTGTGGTGTCTAGGCATACCGTATGGTGTCTATGCATACCGTGTGGTGTCTATCACACATTGATTATAGTATGACAATCACAACACAACTAACCTCCGTATTATATAGCAGTTCAGAGAAGGTTTTCATGACTTCTTCTCCAATATGTCACATCAATATTGGCACAGAGGGAAACTTTTGGCTGCCATTGGGGCGTCAATGGGGTTTGCCTAGGCAAATCTGTCCAACACTCGCTTTTCGAATCAGCATCCAAAGCTCTAAGTAGAAGCAAGATCATACATTTGATTAAAAATGATAATTGAAAGGTTAAGCCATCTAAATCTTCACAGTTTGTAGCCAAGGGTAACATCTGCGAACAAAATAATTCGCGAAAGAATAAGTAACTCACTGGAGCTCGAAGTGAGGGGCATGTCATACATTTTCGACTTGTCTGCCACTGGCCGATAGCTTCCGGTTTGACACCTCACGTGATTCGCCATTCACAGTATCAGATTGGGATACCACGTTATCATGTTTTCATCGGGAGAACTAAAGAATAAAGTAATCGAATCTTGAGAAAACAAAGTTTCACTCAATACGTTTGTTGTGTGTGCCATCATGCAAATTATAAAAAAGGAGCAACGATAAAATGCAAAAGGACGAAACTGACCATGTACAAGAACCATTCTTCTACAGGATGATAATCGTAGCCCCCGATAAGGCCAGTGTTGTTCTTCACAGTTAATCCGCTGTATTCGGAACAGATTACCGAACCAAGTAATCCAGAATGGATGTATCAGCTATCAGCGGAAGCACCTGCATGGGCCTAAAATAAGTCTTAATTAAGATAATACTAGCTAACAAGCTATTTTGATCATGAACGAAATTCGGTCACGAAGAGCTGGTCATAGAATTCGAAAATAGAAAACAAATGGCTCACTGAGAGTCGCCTGTCCATTCACAGGATTCATCATTAGCCATTTATGCATCCACCAATGATATTTCATGAGCACATTATTGTCGGAAACTGCAGCACGATCCGCGCGGCCCCATAAGCTTCCTAAAGATCCGCTATCAAATTAAGAGGGCAACATAAGGTACTCCTTGTAATTAGTTAAAAGTGAACACTTTTGAAAATGTCCGGACATTTTTGAGTAAACATATAAAACCAAAGTCTCTTACTCACAATAGACTTCGATCTGACGAGACTGAAGCACGAGCAATCGATAATTCAGCAACAAAAATCTTCAAAGAGTCATATGTGTGACACAATCATCATTCACATTACGGTCGGCCCAGTGACAAAAACATCGTCATGTGTCATCGCATTGCATTCAGCATGTCATGACTTCAAGTCGTCACAATATTCATTGCTAACATTTCACCAATGCACTGAAGAGCAGTCCTGAATAATGTAAAATAACTACAACTAGATACTCAACACACACTTTAGATAGAATAATAAATGCATAAGCGGGGCCGATTCCCTTGCGTGCATTTAATTGCATAAAACCTAAATTAATCACAAGGAAAACACACACACACACCTGAAACAGTAGGTGTTCAAAACTTCAAAAGCTCACTTCGTGTTTCAACAACAATATGGTGAACTTCAGCAAGTGACGTCCATAACATGATCGGCACATTCCGTAGCTATAGCCGTGTCCAGAGGTCTAAAAAATTAATACATTAATACAATACATGACCATAATATACGTGACGTTAAATATGAAACCTATGTCAGCAGCAACGAGCATATTTGTATTAGCTCACCTGTCATAAAAATGCAGTCGCATCGCATATTTATCATAGGCAAAGAAGTAGAAGTTCTAGCGTTAGAGGATGAGCGGCCCACGAATACCAACGAGCTTCCGTAACAATGAAACCCTAAGATGATTACAGTCATTAGAGAGCAGAGAATTCTGTCGAACGCGAAGTTCGAACATAATTACACAATGGGGTAATATAAAAAAGAAAAATAACTCACTGGATCGGATCTGCAGTATATCCACGTTTTGAATTAAACAGTACATAATCTCAAGTGTCAAGACCTCATATTTTTCAGTTTTGATCACACTATTTTCTTTCGTTGTCCTGAAACGTTCCAATCAACAATGAAAAGACACACAGCTCAAAGTGCATTGTTCTTAAACTCCGCGCCATTGCCTTGCATAAAAACAGGCTGCGCCACAGGGGCGCGGCGCACCCCTATAGGGTACGCGGCGGGGCGCGCCAACCCCATGTGGCGCACCTGTGGCGCACGTGAGGCGCACCACTAGCGCACGGGTTGCCAACTTGTACCTAAATGGTGCGTCGCTGGTGCGCCAAGTAAAATAGGGTGCACCTGTGGCGCACCCGCGCACTCTAGTGTGGGTCCGCCGCGCACCAGCGGCGGACCTTTATCTTGTGCGCGGCGATGGCGTGGAGTGTACTCGCGTGCGCTATCATGTAAATGCGGCTCAATCTGTCGAAACACGGTACTTACCACGAAAAAAACATGCAACATCGAGATTCTACAATTCTTCAAAAACTCACTCGACGTTTCGCCAACAATATGGGAATTTTCCATAATGTAGATGGCACATTCGGAACCATAACCATGGCCAGAACCTAAAACAGCTTTATGAAGTTCAGTACATAATGAGTCTCATGTAGAAATCAATAGTTTCAGTCTTAACGAAAGAGAATTAAGCTCACCTGTCCAGTCACACAAGCAATTCGACAAGTACGTTGCACCGAGTATTCTTATTTGCAGGAATTGTGCTCCCGGTAAGTGAGGCGCGAGTAGCGTACCAACGAGTAACAACGAGCTGACTGATGTCCACGAATATCAACGGTTTCCGCAATCGTAACCACAAACCTAAAGTGAACATTGATGTTTCTTAGCTTATTAGTAACACTAGACAATAATTACAAACTAGTCGAAATTCCAGTGCAATTGAGGCAGTATGAAATAAACTCACTATATTGCACAGTTTTTCAACGCGGCGAGTATTCTTGTGTTCATCGTGTCATAGTTTCCACACATCGACAGTATTCGGTATTCATTCTTGACCATAAGCTCGTGGGCTGAGGACACATGTCATGGTGATTCCATACAACATTACGGTCGAAGACATTCCTGAATACTGTAGGTAAACAAAAAGAAGAATAACAAACATGCATATACGTAAACCATGCACACAAATGTAAAAACAATGAAAAGGGAATTCAACCTACACGGAAAAGAGTAATTCATCAAAGCACACATTTGCACAGTCTGCGTGTCACAGCATTCATTATTGACCACTAACGAGTACGGTGTGGACAGGTGTTGATAGCAAACGATAATCGGAAGGTTAGTTCTGTAATACATATAGGTTAGTTCTGTAATACATATATGATATATACTAATTCCGAATGGCATAATGTGCTACAGTACATCATAGCATTACATACCAGACAAAAGTACTGTAGATAAAGTATGCCCACCGACTCGGCGTTCCAACAAGAAAAAAGAGAGCTCAGCCAAAGAGTGCCATATAATATTCGTATATGCCAAGTTGAAATCGAATCAACATTCACCAGCGGGCTTTCATGTCACAACAGATCTAGAAAGAATGAGTTCTTAAATTCCCATATCCCAAACATGAAGAAGACGCACACGCCCGCTTGCACAACATTTTAGCAATAAAGCTAACTTGATTACATTTCGGCAGGGAGATGATCCACTACTCTCTCATTCCATAGCTACACGGCGTCATAATATTCATTCTTGACCGATCATGGATGCGCTGCGGTACATCGTAAGAAAAAGTGATTTTCCTAAATATAACTAATGAGCTAATTGGTCACATAAAGAAATAATAATTACAACATTGTTCCACTTGCAGTATCACACTGGTGATTATATAACAAAAAAAACTCACTGGATCTCATCAATTTACAAAATAGAGGGTATTCGCGTATTCAGCATATTTCTCACACATCGACAGTATTCTATGTTTACTGTTGACCGGAACTTGAGAAAACGTCCATCATCGGGTAGAACTATTCCTTAGCCGTGACAAAAGACCTAAACATATGAATGGTTCTTGATGGGGTTTCCAAGTATGGCCGATTTTCCTTCCAAGTATCGAAAAATATACCGTATCTTGGCACTAGACGAGAGTATCTACAGGCAGTTTTTACGCCCGATCGCCACGGGACCATTTGTACAACAAAAAAATGGCTTGATGGCTGATTGGCACACTATTTTGCAATTGATACTTGGAAGGAAAACACACGGTTTTTGGCATACTTGGAAACCACATAAACTAATAAGCTAAATAAGGAATCCAGCAATATTAGTAACAACGTGATACAAACCATTGCAAATAACAATAGAACACGCGTCAAACGGATCGGCGAGGCACTTATATAGCAGCAGACGATCGGCTCAGTGACGTCTAAAAATAGGTATTTTAAAGCGACATGACAACCGGTTTTTGAAACGTATGTTGGAGTTTTTGAAACGTAAAAGCCTTTGCCTAATGTTGCATGCAAAATAATATAATTAGATTAAAAATCGCCGCGTGGTTATTTTTACAGCGTCCAAAACACGCTTCAACAACCGGCCACATAAAAGAAATTTTTTGAGGATTTTTAAAGTGTTTGAGTAAATTAGTCTGAAACATCGAATGCGCAGTAACAGTTTACCTCAAGGTAAATTTCCAACTCGCTTCTTTCCATTGTTTAGATTAGTTTCAACAGAAAACGATCCAGTTAGTCATAAAAGCCATTCTGACTTCAAAACACCAAATCGCAGAGCTCACGGTAAACAGAAACAGATTCGTATTGGCAGCAGGATATTGATAAGCCCGTATTCGTACCTGAACATGAAGTGATCAATAAAAGAAAATGCAAAAAGATCAATGTATATCTAGCCGATAAACTGACATCGAATTCCTCACCTTGCACACAGAGCAGACAATACAACGTGCCAAACGTAGCAAACATTGTTATGGGAAAGGCAGATCCTTTGATAAAAGAGCAGTATTCGGATCATGTCGCAACAAAACTAAACAAAATATCATTAAAAACGGTACAGAATCACGCAATAAAGATATCTCGCGCACATGTGGCTCACTTCTGGCTCACTATCGGGTTGTGCGGCTCACTCCCTCCATAGAAATCTAAATTCTTGAATGCAGAAAGGTGCACAGAACCAGGCTTACCTACCGATGAATTCCTATTATATTCAGTGGCAGAAATTGATCCAGACAGTAATAAAATTGAAACTCTGTTCAAATCGGCACCATAAAGCCTGGGCCACACTTTACGTAAATCTTCGTATAGGCAGTACTTCACATTGAGTAACAATCATTCATCGTTCGCGCCTGAAACTGAAATGATTATAAGGATTTGTCAAAGAAAACTGTATGCTATAGCTGAAAATATCATCAGATTGTTTCTCACCTGCTCATAAGCGGCAATACAACATGCCAAGAACGTAGCAATATATTGACGATGCACTATACATAAATCTTCGTATCGGCCGTACTTCACGATGAGTAACAATCATTCATCGTTCGTGCCTGAAACTGAAACTGAAATTATTATCAGAATTTGTCAAAAACTTCTGGGAAATCTAAATACTTACGAGGATAACCATGTAAACCTGTACCTGTATGCTATATCTGAATGAATAACACCAATTTATTTCTCACCTTGCTCATAAGCGGCAATACAACATGCCAAGACCGTAGAAATATATTGATGGAGGAAGCAGGTATATCAGTTGAGAAGTTTTACGAAACAGATTTCGCATCACATCGCAACAACTGGCAATCTAAACAAAGTTCATTGAAAACATTATAGAATCGCACCATGCCAAGGGAAATTATTTGAATGAGCCCACAAAAAGATACGCGCGAAATATAAGCGCAGTGTGGGAGAAAAACCAGCTCGCACATTGTGGCTTACTTTTTGTACTGACTGCACCGTCAGTCAGCACTTGGTTCCTGGGTGTGTGTATCTTGCGTCAATAGAACACCGTATTACCAACAGTATTTATTGAAGCAATCACAACACACAACAACAAGTTGGAGACTTTTGCGGGAGCACGCTCAACCACACAAGTATTTGTAGTATTGACGAGGTGATTGCGGGAGACACGCTCAACCACACACACCTTTGAAGTTCTTGGCCGTAGACAGGCTTCTGGCTCGCTCGGTCCATCTCCGAGCGGCCCCGTCAAAGGGAGATCGTAGGCTTAAGTACCGTACGTTCATGGGCGGAGCAGGAGGAAATCTATCTGCGTATAGAGAAATCTCATGCTACCTAACAATTGTATGCATCTTTACTAACCTCCTTCATTTGCATACTAACTAACGAGCTTATTAGTCAGACATTACATCACCATTTGTGGGTTCAAGGGGCGAGGCTAATCCTCTTCATCATGCACACTCTCTAAGCGTATGCTGACTGGGGTCAGTTTAAATGAAATAAAGTACATCCTTTGTTGATGTTACACTCGTGGGAAAATGAACGATTTGAAATTACCAAGAAACTCAACAAGGATATTGATCTTGATGAATATACGAAGGATATAATAAATTAATGTGGATAAATACTACTAGTAATTCATTATACAAGTGCGAGTCAGCACACTCCCGCCCGCACAGGTGGAAGGTGAGACGTGAAATTCAAGGGAAAAATATGCGAAGTACTCATAAGACAAAAAAAAAACGAATACTAAGCATATGAATCAGCACGAGAAAAAAAGGCACACAAAAATAAGGGAACACAATTCACGAGTATAAAGGAATAGGTAACACTCAATAACGTGATGCACTAATTACGTAATGCTAAGGCGTAAAAAATGCAAAAACTCAGGAAAAATTCTGGAAAACACGAATAATCAATTTCTCTCACAAATATGCACCAAATGATAAGTGCGGGAACAACGCAAAATACTGAAACAATAAAGGAAATAAGCAAATTTCTCATATGACCGATAGAGAAATTTGAAGGAATAGGAAAATGTCATACACAATTGTATGGATGGAACGTAATGCAAATTCAAGTGCGAAAGCCGCTTTCTCACTGACTCCAAAGTATTCTCCGTCGAGAGTGACGTTCGGTATAACAGAGCCGTAGATTGGTCATGAGCGATGTGTTGCTCACCAGTGGCGTTCAGTACTAAGCAGTTGGATGTTGCTTTTCCTGTGAGATGGGACTTTAACTTCTGGACTTGATTCGAGGGCCACTAAACCAACCGTAGTTCGCGCCTCTCCAGAGTATTGCGTCCGAAGCGAAAGGCTACCATTCTTGTGACGTCTTCGGGTAGTGTATATCACAGGTGAACAAGTGCGGTGCACCTATAAGCGAACTAAGGAACCATAATGCTCTCCAGTTCAGGTTCGATCCACAATGTTCACATCGTAGTAGCTGATCTATCCTTGCTCACGTCCTTGCTCCAGAGTGGCGCACCGTACTAGGCCTCTAGCCCGTCCAGCTTGATCGGGACAATCCGTATGTCGCCGACCGTATAGCGCATTAACTCTCCGCTCGAGCATTAGGCGATCAGCACCTCGAGAGTTGAACCTCCCTCCTGGGTAGATCCACATGGCACGCGGAAAGTTGTTGCCATTACCTCCTGAGTATACTATCGAAGAAGAATGTTCTTGCCACACGGGACTTCTTGCCTGGTTTGGAATCCCAGGTGCACCAAATGTAGCGCACGAAGTACAAGAATAGAGAGTCCCTGGCGTACGAAAACTGCGAGAATTCGTTCTGCAGCGAATGTGTCCTGCCACGCGGGTCTTGTTGAATAGCCGTCGTTCTTAAATTGGACGGTGCACCAAATGTACTGACTGCACCGTCAGTCAGCACTTGGTTCCTGGGTGTGTGTATCTTGCGTCAATAGAACACCGTATTACCAACAGTATTTATTGAAGCAATCACAACACACAACAACAAGTTGGAGACTTTTGCGGGAGCACGCTCAACCACACAAGTATTTGTAGTATTGACGAGGTGATTGCGGGAGACACGCTCAACCACACACACCTTTGAAGTTCTTGGCCGTAGACAGGCTTCTGGCTCGCTCGGTCCATCTCCGAGCGGCCCCGTCAAAGGGAGATCGTAGGCTTAAGTACCGTACGTTCATGGGCGGAGCAGGAGGAAATCTATCTGCGTATAGAGAAATCTCATGCTACCTAACAATTGTATGCATCTTTACTAACCTCCTTCATTTGCATACTAACTAACGAGCTTATTAGTCAGACATTACATCACCATTTGTGGGTTCAAGGGGCGAGGCTAATCCTCTTCATCATGCACACTCTCTAAGCGTATGCTGACTGGGGTCAGTTTAAATGAAATAAAGTACATCCTTTGTTGATGTTACACTCGTGGGAAAATGAACGATTTGAAATTACCAAGAAACTCAACAAGGATATTGATCTTGATGAATATACGAAGGATATAATAAATTAATGTGGATAAATACTACTAGTAATTCATTATACAAGTGCGAGTCAGCACACTTTTGGCGCACCATTGGCGCGCACCAAGTCTGTGTGAGAGGCGTAAATTATTGAATGCAGAAAGATGCACATACAGGCTTACCAAGCGAAGCATTCATATATCAATCTTCCGTTGTTTCGTAACAGAAATAGATACAGATGGAAATAAAGTCGACTCTGACTCAAATCACCAGGGCACATCGCTCATTCATAGTACAAGCGACACGTTTCAACCTTCTCTCTCGGCAGTATGTAACTCTAATCTATAAATGAATTGATTAGTGAAACACATCTAATGTAGTAAAGGATCTCAGTCTCAGGATAAACAAGAATGGAAATTCACTGAAAGCTACAATATCGAAAATCCTAATATGCGAAAAAATATTCTGACATAATATCTGACAATAGTTCGTTTCCGCACCTTGTTCAGAACCAGAACTTGACAATACAACATGCCGAGAACGTAGCATACAATAATGTAGAAAACAGGTACATCCATTGCGAAGAGTCAATAAAAAAATATTCGGATCATGTCATGGCAAAAACTGACCAAGCTAAACAAGAAGAATTAATAAATTACAAAGCGTAAAAAGGAAGAACGCTAATAGGTGGTCGTGCACACAAGAGGTGAGCCCACTAGAACCAGACTAAGGTGAGCGATCTTCTATGAGCGCGAGAGTGGGAAAATAGCCCGCGCACATGTGGCACTTTTCTGGCGCGACATGTGTGAGTGTGATGGGTGTCCGCCCGTACCTCTCGATTGGAGTCTAAAGTAATGAATTCAGAATTCAGGGTGGAGCACATAACCTGGTTTACCTCATTGTGATTTCCAAATTCACGTCTTCTGTTGATTAGAAGACAAAGCTCATAAGAGTCATTATATGTACATACATCTTCGAATCTTCGTATCGTATCATTTACTGCAATATGTCACATTGAGAAACCTGCATTCGTGCCTGAAACGAAAAAGATTAAAGCGAAATAACGGCCGGATTTTGAAACGCATTACACCTGCTTTTTTATGCAGCATATGCAAATTAGCAAAACATAGAATAAAAACTAGACCAAAATTAGACCCGACTTTGCATAAATGCATTGCAAGTACTTGAGTGTGTTTCAAAAACCGGCCGGTATTTCGCTTTAATGATACACGAAATAATTAGGAAACTGACTGAGTACTATAGCTGATAGAATAGGACCTGATTATTTCTCACCTTGCTCATAAGCGGCAATACAACATGCCAAGAACGCAGCATATATTTTATTCCAGGAAACAGGTATATATCCCTTGAGAAGGTTTTACAAAACCAGATTTCGAATCACAACGCAACAATGACAAATCTAAACACGATCATTAAAACGTTTTAGAATCGCACCATGCTAAGGGAGTCATGCTGATGAGTGCGCCTACAATAAGAGGTTCGCGACCACGAGCGGTATGAGAGACGCGCACATATGGCTCACTCCTGGCACACATACAGGTGAAACACCAACATCTAAGTATGTGCTCACCTTGTTCGCGTCACAATTGACAATACAACATGTCAAGAGCGAAGCATATATAGATAACAGGTAAATCCATTGCGAAAAGTCAATAAAAAAACTTCGGATCATGTCGGAACAAATGACAACACTAAACAAGATATCATTGCAAACGGTACAGAACACACTACACTATGCTACGTGAATCATACTGATGAGTCGGCCCACAAGGTTCAGAGGTGTAGGTGAAAAAGGGCTCGCGCGCATGTGGCTAACTACTGGCACACCAGCGGCTCACCAATCATATATGACGAGTCCCGTCCCACAGACGCAGCCTTCCTAATTGTATGCAACCTTTTTTATGGCCTCAAGCGCTCACCTCGCAGTCATCTCGATCCACTGAAGAAATTCAATATTCGTACATTCGTAAAATAAATAATCCGAGAATAAGGTGCACATTGCACCAGGATCAACTAAATAACTGGTTTTTAAGCATTTTCCGATAGGATCCACAAGTCCAAAGTAATGAACTATGCACTTAGTCTTAATGTTTAATTTAACGAAAGTGATAAAGTATAAAATTGAGTGGTATCAATTGCCCTTGCCCTTTTACCCCGCATCTGAAGTTCTTTATTCTATGCAAATTCCCCACTAAATAAGGATAAAGCCCACCTCCAGCTGTATTCTCTGTACAAATCCATCAATAAAAAAGCGTACACGGCCCGGTGATACCAAAAGAACCAAAAATACAACGATACGTATGGAATCAACTAAATTGGATCAGGCGTATGAGTGTAAAAGGTTTTCCGCTGCGTGCCACTGCACCTATATACCAATGTATGTAAACCATCGAGAAAAAACTCACAAACAATCTCAAAACATTGAACAAATCCAACAATAAAGGCGCGTTGGCGTCGTATTCGAAGTAACAAACAATTCAAAAATAAATGAAATCCATAGAAGATCGATAAAACAAACAAACAAAGGTGATGAATAAATCTGAAGGTAGAAAGTTTAAAATATTGCGACATCCAAATTATGGCCTAAAGTTGAATGGGCTCTTTTTGTTGTGTATTCCAAAGAGATTCTAAATCATTGGCTGCTAATTCTTTTAGTAGTAATAGCGCACGGTTATGTTATAGTAAAATACAAATAACTGATTTCATTGTTAATATGTTGTGCAGTTTGAGTATGTTGATGTGTAAACATATTTCTATTATAATATGGTAAAAGTAGTAAAAGTGCTCACCTCTACGACAAGAAGCACAACAAAAATTCTTCTCAAAAAGTAGAAGCTGCGAACACAAAGAAGAAAAAAGAAGAAACAAGAAACAAAAAGTAAGTAAGAAAGATTTTTTTTGGGTTTTTATTTTTATTTTTTTTTTTTTTTTGAGTTTTTATAAATGTTTTTATTTTTATTTTTTTGAGTTATAAATTTTTTTTTTTTTTTTATAAACCCATTTCCCAAAGTTCTCCATAGGAGATAGAAGCAATGTCGGTGTTGATTATCATATAGGCACCGAATAGTATCTGAAACAAATCTTTTACCAACTGTAAATACATGTTTCCCCTACTGAAACAAATTATCAAATTTACAATTAGATATATATTGTACTCTCTTCCACATAGGATAAGAGGTTGACACGTTGACAATGCGTTATAAGCTCAAGCTGGCTCCCACTTATGCGCATCATGCTCTACCCGACACGCAAAGCAATGCATTCGTATGCAGACCACGAAGCCATGAACGCAAATTGCACAGCACGCTACCCAACACGCAAAGCAATGCATTCCTATCAAAACCACGAACGCAAATCTTCATTTAGTTACTGTTTATAAACATACCTGCTAAATATGCAATAATTCCAATATTATGCGGTTATTATGTGGTTATTCAAATATATCGTGGTATATGGCGGTTCCAATATTGTGTGCGTATCAATTAGTCCTCTTTTCTGGCCTTTTTGGTCGCAGACTGTTCGTCATCCACTGGACTCTCCGACCGTCCTATAAGTACACATATATACATCATATTAGAGGTGTGAGTCCCAAACCCAAGCCTACGCCTAAATGCCTAGCCCTAGGCCTAAGGACCTAGTCCTAAACCAAAGCCTAAACCTAAATGCCTAACCCTCGGCCTAAGAACCTAATCACACATATATCATGGTAGAAGTGTTAGTCCAAAACCAAAGCCTAAGCCTACATGCTGCCTAGTCCTAGGCCTAAGAATCGGCCTAATGTAATGAATAAAAAATAAAAGAACTTGAACGAATTTCAAACTTTTTCTCTGTGCACTGGTCTCTGGTCCGTGTGAGTTTGTCAAACCAGAAGTTGTATTTGTGTTCAGTGAGGAAGTGCCTAAAATGCATGCTCCTTATTAGTAACCCGATACGTTAATGTGATGGTCTACCGCAAGATGCGGTTGCATTGATCTTAATTATGGAAATGGTCATGCTTCAAAACAATTATTCTGAATAGTGATTATTCAAAGTGAACGATTTACTGTGTCCGAGTGAATGATAATGGACCGCAGCAAACATCGCGGATTAATCGCGGTCCTAACTTGCTCTAGATTAGGCCCCTACCAGTTTGCAGTGTTGGTGTGCCTGCATTCGCCAATTGTCCAACTGATCCAGAGTCATTGGTAAGAGATGTCGTCTGAGCCATGGACGGTACAACTAAAGTATCTTTGCGTACATTATATACACACTTGAAATTTGAAACTTTCACCATCGACTTGCAGCGATTATAAAATTGCACAACCGTTTCATCCACAAGTACATATTATTGTTTGCCAGTTCTCCTTTCTGAGTACTATAATAACTAGTACAATTCTAAATATTCGTTGATTACGATTTAGTACTCACCTCCGTGTCCAGAGGAAGAGCCGATCGCCGGAATCGTGAAAGTGCGACCACCTTAATTTAGTAAGGTAAATACAATGTTTTATGTTTCTAGCTTTGGCTGTGGTCATCAGTTAGGGCACTAAGACCTCTAGCCAGACATGTAAAAGAACTTTATTAATATCACCTAACATATCCCTATACTATCATATACAGTGGTCAAATACTCGCTGAGCAAGCATATTAACGCGTTGCAAATATTAAAATGGAGCAAAATATATTACCATTCGATACAGTGAAGGTCCTGGTAGCAGATCCTCCTTGGCTTGTGACTAGATTATTCGCATTACATAAAGAACTTTTTTCTACTATATGTTTTTTAAAATGGAACTCAGTGATACAGATACGTACTCCATTGGAGTGGGCGGGGACTCATGTCATATTCCAGAATTTGAAGTACATATGTAGTAGGTTGACACTACTCATTCTTACCCAAAGGTGTTAGCGATGGTCCAGCTCGTTGCATCCGTCGGTCGAGAACCATGGTGTTGTTCTGCACTGGAGATGGCGAACCTAAACTTGTCAGATGAAACAATCCCTATGCTCATTTAATTTATTTCGCAAGTGGTTCGAATTACTTTCACCACATACCAATGAAGCATTTATCTGTGTTCCAGAAGATACAAGGGGATATTGAGCGTGCAAGCCGCGCAGGTGCGGCGCGTATAGCCGGATTTTGAACCACGTGTGAAGCACGCCGTTTTTACGCAACAAGCACGCTACCTTACTGAATCACTAAGTCAGTATTCTCCAATCCAACCAATAATTTAAAATGAATTCTTAAAATGTTATGTATATTACCTCCTTGTCCGACCACGAATGTCCCGTTAGCCAAAGGAGAGGGCGTTCCTAAATAATGTGGTTCCGTTTAAAATCGCATTGTTTGTTATGCAAAATCCACTCAAGTTGTGACAATTCTAGCTTCAACAGCTAATCCGTACCGCCACTAAGCCTAAGCGCAGTCTTCAAACACTTGTTATGTTTACAAGAAGTGACTACGAGTACGAGCATAGCGGTATCGAAAACCTACCAGAGTCGGATCGAGTCTGAGACAATGGATTGCCGGCTGGAAATGAGATTTTACGCCAAATACGATATTATTACAGGAATCATAAATTAACTGAGTATTTCTAATCGCACGTTACCGCCTCAATGCAATGATCAATATATAGTTCGCTGCTGTCCTTTAGGGTCCCGGAGTACTAATCGTAATATAGTTCGTTAGGCGAAATTTTATTCCTGTTGCGCAAAAAAAACGATCCGCTGCAACAAAGCGGTGAACCTTTAAAGAACATCAATTGGGGTGGTTCACGCACGGCGCTCTTTTGGAATAGGACGTGCCCGCGACAACACTGATTAAAATCCGCGCCATCGATGTGCGCAAAAAGGGACCAGCCACAGGGCACTGCGCACCCCCTCCCCTCTAGGGTGCGCGATTAGTGCGCCACAAGTGCGCACCGTGTGCTGAATCTCCTACCTGGCGCGCATTAGCGGCAGGCGCGCGGCGAGGCGTGGAGTTTTTCGTTGCATTGTTTAGCAATCACATTCAAACAAAACTGTGTGCGCACGAATTGCGCAAATCTTTGCGTTTTATGCATCTAATCCGCTACGAATGGAAGAAAAGTAAAAAAGTGCATTCTGAATAACATAAGAAATATATAATATATAAATGTCTTACACTTGACACTGCCATAGAGCGATGTGTTCACTCCATCAAAAGTCGAGACCGGCGACATGGTGAACGACGGAAAAGGCGGCGGCACAAACACTAAATTGATCCTACACAGTAAGCTTGTGAGGTATGGTACGTTACACACACACACACACACGCACACACACACACACACACACGCACACACACACATGTTCGTATAGGCTTTGCTCTTGGAAGTAGTTGTGGTTAAGTTGAGGAACTCCAGGTGACACACCCCCTTCATAAACATTTAAAGCGATATGGCACGGTTCAAATTGGCAGCAATGTTTTTTAAAGCTATATTACAGGAAGTTCTAAATTGATCTCACCGAAACTGGAAGTCGCACCTTGTTGATCGTTGTGCCCTGAATATTCAAAGATATTAAAAAACGCAAGCATTTAGGCTCATGAGTTTTGTATGAAATCTGGGTTTAAACACACTCATGTCCATGTATTACGGCAAATTTTTCGCAGTCGATAAAGAAGTCCGGTCTATTCAATACATTGCAAGTTAGTATAGACTTTGCAGGACTAGTTCTATACGATAAATAAAAACATGTTAGCAATAAGTCAAAGGGTAATTTCTACAATATAGCTTGGAAAAAATGCTCTGCAACTGACCCGCACGGTGCACTGCAGACTTTCCCGCATGGTGCGGGTTTGCAGGTCCGCATGTGCGGGAACGTCTGCAGTGCACCGTGCGGGAGTGTGCGGTGCACTCTGCGGCCCCACTTCAAAAAATTTGAAGCTTCAAACTCCAATTCGAAGTTCGACACTTTCGAAGTCTAGTACACGGTTAATTTTTTTTTTTTTACTTTGATGTTTACAAACAACACATTGGTGTTAACACGTCTTCGTAAATGCGGCACCACAACGGTATCGATATAATACCTGGTATTGAAACGTGTGCCATTCTCATTCATTATATGCAAATTTCAAGTATGCTATATTGCAGTTACGGCCGCCCTTACCCAAGATTCAGACAATGAGCTGTACGTTGCAAAGCTACGCACCGTACCTTTTAACGAAAATCTGATCTACAAATATAAAGGTCAGATGAATGATGAAGTACATATGAAAATTATTATGAAAAGCCTATGAATACCAATGGTTGGCCTCTGAATGTCCGATCTGGTTTCACCTCCAAGGACAAGGGTGGTATTGGCCAGGATCTGCGAAGGCGTTCCTAAAATATTAAATTTTTTTAACCATATCGTGCTCCATTCTGAAACTCCATTCTGAAAACTCTGAACCCAACAGGTGTGCGCGCGCACTCTGACCACGCGGGTATGTCTGCGCGCAAACCCAAACGGCGCGGGAACGTGTGCGGCGCTCTGCGCGCCCCAGAACGTCGAAGTTCAAAAGAAGCACACATCGCCTTTCTTCAAGCAGGACAACTGCAATATCACGTTATATGCAAATTTCGATGCCCTTTTCCGTCTGCAAATACGACAAAAAGACGAACAGCTGGATAAGGGGCACGTAAGCTGTACAGTACACGTATCGCACCTCTTTAATGGAAAAAAAATCCTAATCCGCAAAACAAGGGTCATATATAAAAGATGATTTTAATGTAGGTACATAGTGGAATGAAAATAAACAATGGTTTAAAGTGAAACGTACTTGGGACATGTACATTTTACTATGCTGTATGCAAATCAATATAATCAGTACGATCGTGCAGCATTCGGACAATAATTTGCATACACTATTTCGGAATACAGTGCCTATCACATGTTTCAAAACTGGTCGTTATATCGCTTTAAAATAATGCAACTACCAATATTTGGCGGAGTGACGCCGGGTCTTGCTTGTGCTCCGACTTGGATGAACGTGCCATTGATCAAGACAGAAGGCGTACCTTGAAAAGCAAAAAGATTAGAAATAAAATATGTCCTTTAGGGCCCCGGAGCCCGGAGGTTCCCGGAGGAGTTTATTCTTCAATCAAAATATTAATTTTAGCCGAAATATGACTAGTTCATGCTGAAATTGGTTATGGTGATTGAAATGCTAAAATATTATAATAAATGAAACTAATCAAAACTGACCGACAGGAACGTATGGACTCGAATTGACTTGGGAACCTACAATCAGGGAATAAATTAGGTCCGCATATCAAAATTTTGGGGAGTTGGTTTAGACTAATTTGCATATAATGCATTACGGATCGGGAGGTGATCGTCCGCATTTGGCGGGTGTTTTATGATATGCCTACAATACAAAGTATAGACACACACACATGGAGAACGCAAAGTATAAACTTCCCGCAAACAATTGAAATATAACGGTTTTCACACAATGGCCAATGATAACGTGAGCACGGATCAGTTTGTACGAAACTAACACAAATAATATGTATTGAGGAAAACAGACCAACTTTTAGTGAAATTCTTTGAAATGCTAACGGTGAGGGTGAAAACCGGCAATATAACCGGATAGTGTTACATATAATTGGGCCTCAAAAGCATTTAAAGAGAGTGACTTTTTAATAAGGACAGCCATAGACAACTAACTGTTGTTGATAGGCGTCGAAGCTCCCAGCGGAACGGGTGTGGAGCTGGCAGAACCGATTGTGCTCACTGTTCGTGGAGATGACTTCGGTCCGATCAAAGAAGGTGTTGAGTCTGGAATCAGTTAATAACTTAATAGTTCTTGAAATTATAAGCCTACAAATTTAGAGCCTGTGATAAGACTGCAAATGTTTCAGTATTTTAATAAAAAAAATATTGCGTTGAATTTTGGAATTTCTTTAGAGACCTGCAGTCAAGTTGAATTTGAGCTTCTTACTTGGCTGAGCAATTGGCATAGTCGCATTCAAAACTTGTGATGGAGAAGCAGAAGGGTTAGACGACGTGTTTGCTCCGTTCACTAAAATAAAGATAAACTACATCAGTAAACTATGGAATATCGGAAGCTAAAGCGAACACACTCACTTCCGTTAGTGCGTGACATACATTGATGCATGGCATATACGCTAAGTTTCTGATAAATTTCTATCCGAGGACCTGGACTGTACAGAAATAGAACAGGACTATTCCGGGCATGGGAGCAATTGCTTATGTTCAACCTTACCGTTAAAGTTTGCATTCGGGTTTACGACAAAAGTTGAATTTTGTGCGGCAGTCGACTGAGCAGTGGCGACGGGACGAAGGACATTAGTTGAGGCGGCAGTAGGACGAGGTGGCACTGTAATAGTACTTATCGGCTGGTATATGTCAACTTAAGGATTGGTTCCATTTTTTATATTTTGTGTTTGAATAGTAATACTAAATCCTTTTTTAAACGCCATTTATTTTTAGCCTCAAAGTTGGAAACAGTCTGAGTGAGAGGAAAAATGACAAGACTAAGTGTGACCACATGGGACAGTATAGCCGGGAGCTTAAAGCGAAATGCTAGCCCCTTTGGAAAATTTGCATATGATAAGCAAATCCTATGTATCCTATGCTAATTTTGTGCGATCGTCCACGGCAATCGCGCAAAATTAGCATAGGATACATATGATTTGCCTATCATATGCAAATATTCCAAAGAGGCTGGCATTTCGCTTTAACGATAAATGTTCATCGTAGAATAGAAATACAGTTTCTTATTCAATCTCTCCCACTGTCTTTATCTCTCTCACTGTCTTTATCTCTCTCACTGTCTTTATCTCTCTCTCTCTCTTTCTCTTTCTCTCTCTTCTCTCTCTCTCTCTCTCTCTCTCTCTCCCTCTCTCTCTCTGTCTCTCTCTCTCTCTAATCTCGAACAACCTATTGCATAACAAGTAGTCACATTAAAACGATAAACCCCTTACCGATGAATGTTCCGTTTGGATTCGGCGACTGTGATACGGAAGAAGGCAGAGCATTATTATTCAGAGAAGCAGGTCCAGAAGCTAGTGGCGCAGTTCCAACTAAAGAGACTTATTGTAGAACTACCCGCATTTATTGTCCAAAAGTAAGTTCGCAGAGCTATCGAAAGACTGGCTAAGAAGATATAAAGCAGACTATTTACTGTCGCACATTTTGCGAAAAAAGTCCTATACAAAAAAAGTGTGTTCACTGTTTCAACAGAGATTTATATGGTAAAACAAAGCTGATGTGGAAGTGAACTTCGCGAGCTCCATATACTAAGCCTACCTGTGAACGTGGCGTTCGAGCTTGGAACATTCGGTGCGTTCACGATATTAGCGGAAGGAACTTGGGCGGGACCGGAGGCGGGCACGGCTGCGGGAACGGCGGCAGGAGCGTTGGCGTGAGCGGCGGCGGGTGCGGCGGCGGGTGCGGCGGCGGGAACGGCTGCGGGAGCGTTGGCGTGAGCGGCGGCGGGTGCGGAGGCTGAAACGGGCAAAGATCCAACTACAACGACGTTTCAGTTCTGGTAAATTAAAACAGCCTTTAATGTGTGTTTTAGCCTTTAGCTTTATCTGTACTCTTAGCTTTTTTTATTGATAACCCGTGAATGTATGTTATGTGGTGTATTTTGGTACCCCTTACCTTTGTCTGTGTTTCGGATGACTAAGTAAATTTTGGACGTTAGTCCAAAATAAATTGTATTTCGAAACTATTTGGCCTGTTCTATACACTACACAAACTAAAAACAATAGGTAACATCACGGATTTTTTTAAATATTAAAAACAACAACGATAAAAGAACATAGACTTAAGTTTACAATAGAATGTGCAAACTTACCATTCACAACAAGTCCCTTGCTCCTTGTGCTCATGTTATGCACGCTAGGGGCTGCAATTCACAATGTTAATTTTTCGAAGTTATCTTTTCCGAAACAAATTTAAACACTTAATTGCCAAAAAATTCTATTCTGTTTTTTTTTTCAGCATTCTCCTTTCTTCCTTTTATTTCTTGCAGGATCAGGTAAAAGAATGCCGGGGGTGACCTGGAGCATGACGAATTATTCGCGAGGGCCTGGCCGACCCTGGCAGAGGTTTTGAGAGGTACGCCGCCCACAGACAAGCTGCGCGAGATGCGAATGAAGAGTTGTTGCGCACAACATAAAGTAAAATGCGACGGTCCCGCTTGAGTATATAAACCGTTAAACTAATCATACCTGGAGGTGGTGCTGCTCTTGGCTGCCGAGGTACCACCGGGGCTAAATAAATGAACTCATTTTAAGTTATTCTGTCATTCGACTGTATGTGGTCAGCAGAGACTGACTGGGACCAAAGCAAAATAGACTTGAAATGCTCTTTTCGCGCCCGATTCATGCTTTACCGTGGTATATTTCTACAGAAGCCCTTCCAATAAAACACAAATAACTATCTAAACCGATACCAGCTCTGAAATGCATTCGCAGTGCTTCAAATTTGCAAGATGAAATATTTTTTATTCACATTTCTGCGGGAGATTTTCAAAATATTGAAAATGAACTTATTGAGTGATATGAAGAGAGGGAGAGAGTAGGAGGTAGAGAGAGGGAGAGAGCGGTAGGGAGCAGCGGAGGGGAGAGGGAAAGAGGGAGCGCGAGAAAGAACGAGTAGTGCACAACTTTACATACAATCTAAAAGTACGTCTTACAATTAGTCTTCTGTAAAACAATTTACATTTGTTAGTTGGTTAATAGGTTTTGTATAAATAAATATAGAATCTAGGCTGACCTCTAGGAACTCTGGGCGTTCTTACCGCCTTTCTCGGATCGTCCATCAGGGACATCTCATTGTAGGGACCACTCGAATCGATCAGAACCGCATTTTGCTAAATATTGAGATTAATGGGATACTGTATGTGATATGGCTCTTCCTTTCTAAAGCCGCGTTCGAGTTGGGGAAAAGTTGGTGGAATTCCGGAATTCCACCGTTCGAGTTGGACGGAAAAACGTGCGTGGAAAAGCAAAAATACCGTAGTGGAATCGTTGTGGGATTATATTTTTAACCGCTGCAGGAGCGAAAAATGGCGGAAAAAGGTTAAATAGCGAAAAAACATTTACGTTTCCGGTGTCCCATCTCGAACGGTGGAATTTCGGAATTCCACAACTTTTCCCAACTCGAACGCGGCTTTAGAGTATTTATGTTAGGCTTTCGCGCACTTTCGCATACGAAAGTATCATCCATGTCATCACGGTTTCCCATAGTGTAATTTTATGTACAGTAAGAAATTTACATACACCGGTAGCGTTTGTTTGCATACACCTAATGTAAAACTGCTCGAAAATGGAAAATTGAACTTGGATGGTACTTTCGCGGCGAATTCGCGCGAAAGTGTAACGTAAAAACTCTATCTGGCACCACCGGTTGGATAGATCACCGAAATGCCGTTACAACACAGATTTTTCAAATCCACATGCTATTGTGCTTGGCACGCGGACAAAGAATGACGTCATACGTGAGTTGAAAAGAAAACCCCTCAAAGATGATCCTGAATTATTGTTGAAGACAAATGCTAAACAAGACTCTACAAGTTAAAGCTTGTCGGTACCTCTACCGCGCGCTAGTGTATCGTTTCGCTTTCTCGAGAACAAGACCAAGCCTACCAAGACTAGATTTTCGTTATCCATATGTTGAGCAGCCTTATCAAGACCGTTCCAAACCCTCTTCTGCCACTCACACTTTACAAGGGCCTTTTGGAGCAAAAACAGATCCTTGTTGTTATATCCATTGGCAGGGTTCAAATACTAAACATATACAAATGCATGATTAATTTTCGCTTGTACTCCTGAAAATTCGGATCAACACGAACAGTACTGTGCAAAACAACATACTGTGCACCTTCAATCGCCTCAAGACAAGACCAATAAAACGCGTGTTTGCTTTGAAATGACAGGGCTTGGGGAATTTGGGGAAAAATATACTGTAGAAGCAATTGTATATAATCAAAAGACATGAACACAGTATGACACGATTGTGATTTTAAACATGAGATCTTACTCGGTTGAGTGATTTCGTAACCGTGGTCATTTGTTTCAGGCTGTCACCCGTGTCATTTGGAGCCCAGGCACTTGCCAGGGCTCTCACACCGTCGAGACACCATAGGATCATTTGAGCCCCAGGAACCTGCAAATAATACACTTTAAACTGTATATACATATGCTGTGCAATCATGGTAAAGAGGACTAGCATGCATTCACTAAATGTACACAACACACAAAATGCATAACGCTTACAGAAGTACAACACATACACATCCAATTCTTCAAGTTATAACAAAGTATCTACAGGTTGACTACTCGTCTTCCATGGCCAAAAGTTACATGTTTTTCGACCTTCATACGTTTTATTCCTTTCTAGTAATTGCCTCCCTAGTAATTGCCTTCCTAGTAATTGCCTTCCTAGTAATTGCCTTCCTAGTAATTGCCTCCCTAGTAATTGCTCGATAATTAAACTGACCGAATTGACGATTCCGAACACCATTCGGATTCCGACCTCAAGCCTCAGTCTCAATATCGCCACAATTATTCCGTCCGAATTAAGCAACCTTATTGCCGTGTCACTCATTGACGCAAGCTAAAGAAACCGTATGAAAATTAAGCCATATATTTGGAAATCCATCGCGTCTCAAGGATAAGCTCTTCAAAATATTCCTAAAACGTTTGATGGACAAGTGCATTCCCATTACATGTTATAATTAAGATAATTAGAATTAAGATAGAATGGCAAATGAAGGCAATTCGAAGAAAAATCGAGCAGTTACTTGTGTACACTTACACTATACTGAAATACAGATCCCATACTAAGTTTCAAAGCCGGATTTTATATCGCTTTAAAACGTTGTAGTTGTTTCATAGGGAACAATTATTTTTGACGCTCCATGTTTTTCCCTACATTCTAGAGAACATAAAAATACAAGGTAAGGTAAGAAGCTTACCGCCATAAAGGGCGCCTCAATCTCGCCAATAGAGACTTGGGCAATTTTGCGTGTTTTCCACGCATCACTGGCATTGTTCGCCATCTTCGGAAGATTCTAAAATTAAAATTTTGTTCTGGAAATTTTTTTTTCACTCACGGAAGTACAATGGCACTAAAATAACAGTTTTTCACGCAAGTACAATATATTCTATTGCGTGTTTGGAAGCAAAATTTGATTCTGGTTCGAAGCACGCTAAAAATCTCGATGAATGGAAGCAAAAAAAAATAAGTAACGTTTTAAATTTTATGAGCAATGCAAAAGCCACATTGTGCGTTATGAACTCAAATCAGCATCACAAACTATTGCACAAGAAGCAAATTCAAAATCGAGGATATTTTTAGTGTGGGTAAACGTAAACGGATGTTGTTGTACAGACAAAAAGCGTGAAGATACATAAATGTGCACTATATGCTCAGGTTAGCTCACTTTGTTAAGGTTCACGATAGCTAAGGCTTGCGTAGGTTAGCTTCACTTAGGTAAGTCTCACGTATCTTTTGCGAATGAGCATTTGATGCTGATTTGAACAAACGGAGGAGAAACTTCGGTTTACTAGGCCTAACTAGGCACCATGGCTATGAACTGGCAACGAATGATGAAAAAATTGAAACTTCAAATTGTCCTTTTTCCTTGTATAATTTTCCGACATTTTATTCGACTCACGTTCAAATTCTGGTCATAAAAAAAGGAAATTCGCGTTGAGTGTGTAAAGCGAAATGGGTAGCATTCAAGAACTACTTAATTGTTTTGATAGCAAGCATTTTTGATAATAAAACGAATTGAACCTACATTTGTCGGACCTTGATAATTCGACAAACCTGTAAAATTGAAACTAAAGCATTGTTATTTACACCTTTCTCAAGTATGCAAATTTTAAAGTAAAGCTTAGAAAAATAGATGAAGCTTGATTCGTAAAGAAAGAAAGAAATACAATTTTACGTTTCAAATTATATTGTTCAAAGTTGATGTCACTTTTGATACCTTATGAATTTATGAATGCTCACGTATAATTAAAGCGAAACACCGGCCGGTTTTTGAAACGCATCTCAAGTACTTGCACTTTTATGCATTTATGCAACGAGGGGTCTAATTGGGGTCTAGTTTTTATTCTAAATCTTGCTCATTTGCATATGCTGCATAAGAAAGCAAATGTACGCAATGCGTTTCAACAACCGGCCGGTATTTCGCTTTAAGGTTTAATTTGCTCACGTAAGTGAGGTTCACGTAGGAAACGTTACCTTGCAATTCATTTGTATTTGTACGTAGTTGTTAAAAGTGATAGCAAAAAATTCGGCTAAATGTTCAATTCAGCTTATTATTACTTATGATCTGCAAGCTCCAACCGTTCAGATGACCATTTTTCTGATCGCGGAGAAAATATTCGAAAATGTTTTCTATTTTGAAATGACACCATTGTCCACTTGGTAGGTAGCCTCTTTTTCAAACTAGAAAATGGTCACCAAATGGTCTTTAATGGATCGCCGATGAGTTTAAAGGTGAAACTTTTTGGCGACCGGTTACCGAAAGGGTTTTGTTGGTTACGATGACTCCGTCAGTTTTCTCGTGCAGTGGTCCAAGCAATCGTCATTAGTACTCTGTGTACTCTCTCTGGCTTCAAAACTCAAAGCTGCTTTATTACAACAGCATCCACAAGACGCTCAAAGAGGCAGTATAGATAAACAAACTCACAAAGAAGTCTAGAAAAACGACTATTAACAAGCTAATCAGGCACTTTGCTATTCCTATTCACGAATACACTTGCTCTATATTACTTCTCTACCATTACTGTACCTATTCTTTAAACTAAAGCATGTCATATCAAGGAGCCATCCTAGAAATACTACGCGAAAAGGTGAACGATTTGCTTCAAATTTTAGTCAGTAAACTAATTTCAAATTACAACATATATATAGAAGTAAAAATTGTTCTATAAATATGTATAGTACAATAATATAATTCTCAAAACTACACACTATGTCGATTGATTTTTCTTTAGAAATAGTTACTCTAATACCCAACCTTTCCTTACTGGCTTTTCATTATGTTCGTTTTCAAAACTTTGTGTATATTAACTATTAGGTTCATCGAGAACACACCTCCTCACGCACAGCTAGAGAAGAATTATCCGATATCAGAAGGCAATTGGAATACGAGAGACGAGAGAGAGAAAAGGTGAGAGACATAATTGCACTTATAATGCGCATATGCTAATGGCCGTTTTCTTTCCTACCCTAACTCAGGCGCAGAACAGGCGCACCAGTAGCATACCCTGTCACAATTTGTTCTTTCGAATTACCAAAAAATGAGAGAAAGATCGAACATAAAATGATTCCATTCACATTAGACCCAGTATAAGCTGCCCATTATTCACATTGACAAAGTTTACACCATCAGCGTATTATAGGCTGAAGATGAAAACGCGCAACTTTTCCTTCAAAATATTATTTTGGAAGAAGAACTGACAAAAGCCAAACGAGCATTGGAAAGGACAGAAAAAGCACTAGAAAAAGCTACATCCAAGCTATAATAAAGTTATTTATGGAAGAGTTTTTTTGATTTTTTGCTTCATTGTAACTTGACTGGAAGTTCAAAACGACCCAACAACCAATACATAGCGTGCTGTGTGTGTCACTGTGCGATTGCGTGGACTGTTTTTGTTTCTGAAAACTATACCCTTCTGCGTAACTGTTCTTTTTTTGGTGACCACAGAAACGCTTAAAAATATTAATGTCAATAATTTATTGAAAAGGGAACATGACAAATAACAAATAGCAAAAGACGTTGGTAGGCAATAAAGAATCCGTATATCATACTTCAATTGGATCAATCATTTGAAATTTCGGTACTTCTAAAATACAGAAACTACAATACCCACCAAGTAGAAATAAACAACTTTAAAAGGATATGACACGTGGTTTTCCAACGTGTGTTGGACAAGCTCATTTCCATGTATTCTAGGAAAATTGTTATCCATCCCTAACGCAGCAGTGCCCTTCCGGCACAAAAATTAACATATAGTGCATGGGAATGCAGTTATTCGGAACAAGTTTCAAACCACGTCTCATATCGCTTTAAACAATGTAATACTTACAATTAGTTCCGGGACAGACATGCACCGTATTTTGAGTGAGCAATTCGTACAAGGGAAAGAACGATTTTATGATTATGCGATTTTTGATCGAATTTCGAAAGTATTGTTTAACTTGAAACTAGATTGATTACAACGGGAAACATCGCGCAGTTCCAAAGGAATGCAACGCGGGACGGTATGCAATTCCATCTGGCGAAGCCGCCGCGCACCTCCGGCGACTGCGCGAGGTCTCATCTTTACAAACTAATTAGAAAAATATTATTAATCATATTAAGTAGTTACCAAAAGGCGAAGATCAAAGAATACTGTACTATTTGATTAAAGCTTTTCATAATATAATTAATCAGAAATACAAAAAAAATGCGATTTCTTTGGTAAATTTAAAGGAAATTAAAATGCAAAAGTTACACTAGGAATGTAAAACAAATACTTTGATATACCAGATACAGGTCGCGTAAGATGGGAGTATAACATGCTCTGCAATAGTTATTAAAAATAAAATAAAATATATAAATAAATGAAATACGAAAGGCACTTGATAATAGTGGAAGACTAGGGTAGGCACTGGGAATAATACACAGACACAGATACTGTGAAAGGGAATGGATATATTAAAAAGTCACTCAGGACCACGGAAAAAACGATTTTTCTAAATTTTCTGGGAAAAAACTATATAGGCTACATGTTTTACGAAATCATAACTGCAAATGCAGCATTGCAAAAAATGATCAATATATGGCATGGAGGTAATGGTCAGGATCATTAGAACCTCAATTATGATTCAATTATGAAAATATTAATCTTGCTTATTAATGAAACTAGTTGATAGTGGCTCTTCAATACTTGATTTCAGACCCTGGATCATTTACCTAGACAACGCCTAACTCCACTTTACACTTCATCCTGGTCAATATCGTCAAACTTGGCCAGTTCGTAGTCTCCGAAGTTCTTCCTGATATCTCTTGATAAGGCCATCATTTCTTCCACTGCGAGACCCTCGTGGTCAGACTGGATTTCATACTCGTTATCGTAACTGAAATTGGCGTGGTAATTAGAATGGCTGACGCTGACAATATAACCTCACAAACTAGAGCTCCGCAAAGAATCCAGTAAAATAAATAGTACCACTAAAGTACTATTGTTATTACAAATTAGGGCACAATGAAACGGTACCGACTTCAGAATTCAATATGGCTCCTGACAACGATGACGGAACCAATATACCTAGTGTTGGAACAAATAGAGAGCAAACAAATATTTCCAAAGGTATGACTGTTTAGACATACGGCGCATAAAAAACAATAACTATACCGTACCCAATAGAATGTACACTCTTCCACCGTAAGGGGTCCAGATCCATACTGCTCGCCATACTACTGCACTGACTCTCGGCATCTGCATCTACTCCGTCAGTGTCCCTGCAAATACAACGGTATTCTAATTACATATCCGTTACATGAGAGCGAATTGCAAAAGGAGAAGGACCGTGTGCAATACATAACATACAAAAATTTAGTACTGCAGTTTTATCACAACATTTAGTACTGTATTTGCTACACGGAAATTTCATCTTCAACAAAGCGCAATGCAAACTACAAACTACACACATAGAATCAAAGTAAAACACAATGTCACTCACCTCTTAGTCCGTTGGAACCATTTCCTCCTCTTATTCTTGGCTGGAGTCCGTCTCGAACTCCTCGAAGGAGCACGGGAGTCGGGGTCTGACAGCGCCTAAAGTCTGATTTATGTAAGGACGAATAGCGGAGCAAGTACTGTGTGAGTTGTCATAACTTCTTCAGAATAGACGAACGCGGAATCTAATTGCAAGCTTAATTGGGAGAATTACGGGTAGATGGCATAGCTCGGAGAGCAAGACATCATACGACTTTTCTAACCCAGTTACAGTACCTAACTTCAAAAACTTAGAAGCTCTTTATATACTCTACCAACCTGTTCACTCTCCGCATTATCGTACTCTGTATGTGCCGCACTGCTCACGGCTCTCTGCAGTTTTCTTCTTTTCTCGTCAACACTTTTCATCGAACCAAAACTTGTTGGGAATGGATTACAATCGGGAACCCGTGACTGGGAATCGTTATCAGCGAACTCGCCGTATGCGTTCAATTCCTGCAAATGCATCTTTTGTGAGGAGTTTAAAGCGAAATACCGGTCGGTTTTTGAAACACATCGTGGGCAACTGAATTCTTACGTATTTATGAAAAGTTACTCGAATCTCACTCGGTTTTTATTTCAATCTATGTACATTTGCATAAGCTGCCTAAGAGTACTGGTGTACTCAATGCGCTTCAAAAACCGGCCGGTATTTCGCTTTAAAGAGGTGGTGCGGCACGTGTGTGAAGACAGGGCACAGAACGGCACAAAAATTACGTTACAAAAACATTTTGCAGATTACGATGAACAAAATACTGAACCAGTCAGCTTTTTAATTATTTCTAACTCTCTAATTCTAACTAACGCCAAGTTAACATTCTGAGTCTAAGCATAGGTGGAACTGAACCAGGTGGCACCATACTGGAAACCGCGCCACCTACCACTGCGCCAAGATAGCATTGAAAACGGACCTGTAACATCCTATCCACCCTATTCGCGGCGGCTTCAAACCGATCTCGTGGATCCAAGGCAGCCAGACTCTCATTATCAGTACTCATCGAATTTTCTGAATATCAGTTAATTAGTTGACAAGGAACAATTATTTTATGAAGGGCTGTGCTTATTGAGTTGTTCAGCCTACATGCACCACATTTATGTTTGCTTTCTCTCTGTGAATGAAGCTCGCAGATAACATGTCAACAGTTTGATACATTATAAATATAACTATAAGTACCTCTCCTCATCCAACGTAGTGGATTTTTTGAATAGGATCTCTTCCACCTCCGACGTCCAGCCGAATTACGAGAACGAGAGGAACGATGACTAACTTAAAGGAAAACAATTTTCCAAAAAGAATTTGGCGTATAATTAGGCAAACATCAGCCTTAGGCTAAGGACTAGGATATAGGATTAGAGCTATCAGCTATAAGCGTAGTTCTCTTTATTATGACGCGGAAGAACAGTTGGAAAACTATAGTTATAGTCATGGCAAATACCGGCCGGTTTTTGAAACACATCGGGGGCAACTGAATTCTCATGTATTTATGCTAATTTGCTCGAATTTAGCTCAATTTTTTATTCTAATTTATGTCCATTTGCATATGCTGCAAAAGAATGCTTGTGTACTCGATGCGTTTCAAAAACCGGCCAGTATTTCGCTTTAAAGGGTCAGGCCCATTTCAAATGAACCCTATTTTTGATGATTCCATCTGATTCTCCATGTCAAATATAGTATGCTGAATTTTTTTCCAATTTTCAGTCGCAATATTCACGCAGTTTTCAGCAATTTACCATGGCCAGTCATACACAACAATCAATCGCAGTTGTCACGCCCATTCGCGCTGATTGGCCTATATCGCAATTGCCACGCCCAATATAGCATATTGCCCAATTAGCGCGGAGGGGCGTGACAAATGCGATATATAATTGGGTATGACTGGCCATGGTAAATTGCTGAATACTGCGTGAATTTTGCGCTTGAAAATTAGAAAAATATCGTATCCTACTATATTTGACATGGAGAATCAGATGGAATCATCAAAAATAGGGGTCATTTGAAATGGGCCTGACCCTTTAAAGGAAAGTGTGTGTGTGTTTGAAAAGGCACAGTCTCACCTTGATCAACTTGACTCGACGCACTGCTCATTCTACTTGGATTTCTCGAATTCTCTTGCTCCGAATAGTCGGAATACAGACAATTTTGATCGGGCTGAAGAAATGATGGATTGAGAAGGAGCTTAATTTCTATGCATACTGTGCTGAGTGCTGACACTAGTTAAACTTTTGGGGCAGGCGAGGAGTAGGTCAAACTGTCAACCCCCCCCCCTCCCCGCGTGTCACCCTTTATCTTGAACACGTACTAGCGATATGAAAACGATGAATCTCGTTGATGTGCCTGACTCGCGCAATACGTGCGTCTACAACTTTTCGGTTTCTGCTTTCGCACGCTTCTGGCGCAACTGCATATGGCCTAACCCACCGGAATCGGACGCGCACAGGACTGGGTGCACTCTGGTCACCATTTAACCAGTAGCGAACTGTGTTATTATTGGTATAACCGAGGTACCAATCCGCGTTGGATTATTTACCCATACTATGAAAGTATAATACTAACAATAAGTCAGGGATCAATGTTCAAGACAACAAAAAGCCCAACAAAAATCATTGTTATTGTTAGATTTTTTCCATTATATTACCAGGAACCATGTCAACGTCTCGCACAGTACTTGCTTCTTTTAATGTTTATATTGAAACGTAGAAACTCAGATTATGCTCGCTGAAACTAGACATGCTCCATAGAAATGGCATAGCTAACAGGGGTATCCATCCATGACACACTACGTTTTATCCATTTAAAGCGAAATACCGGCCGGTTTACGCAATGCGTTTCAAAAACTGGCCGGTATTTCGCTTTAACACAATACTAAAGCAATATGCTGGTCTGCCAATTTTTTTCGCAATATTTTAAAAACTATACCTTAAATCCAGGCGGAGCAAATAGCGGTGGTAGTTGGTGGTTGATCAGAGCTGTTTCTGGAGTTATCCACTCAATATCAGAATCCGTCTCTCCTCCCCCATCAATTGAATGCAAATCAGAAGAAAAAGAGGAATTCATCGAGGACAACAGCTGGAAGGAAGAAATTGACATAAATTAATAAATTAGAGAATTATTACTGATGCGTGCTGCTTATTCAAAGGATAAAGTACGAGCCTAAATCGGAGTTTTAATACGCCAGGGCATTGGACTAATGTTAGGAAACCAACAAGTGAAGAATATTCATCGCGATGAATCCGTTACGGCGCGCATGTGTTTGTTTTACAGCGAAATACCGGCCGGTTTTTGAAACGCATTGTGTACACTTGCTTCTTATGCAGAATATGCAAATGAGCAAAAATTGGAATAAAAACTAAACCCCAATTAGACCCCACGTTGCATAGGACTGCAAGTACTTGAGATGCGTTTCAAAAACCGGATGGTATTTCGCTTTAACAGACACACTTTTACCTCGATCGGGTGTTTCTGCCCGGCTGCCTGTTGGAAGAGTTTCATTGTGTGTTTTTCCTGAGCAGTCGTCGACATGGAAACGGAATTCTCAATGTCATACGTGACTGACATCTTAAAATAAACTTTTTATTTAAATATGTAGTTTATAGTTTGTAGTGTATCAGCTGAGAGGGACTACAGTCTACAGTACATACCGATTGATTAGCAGGATTATCGTATCCATAGGACATTGATCGATTATCAACACCAATCGATATAGTGTCATCATCGTCACGTGCACGAAGGACATAGGCATTGAGTGTGGGTGTAACCTATAAGCTTACTATTTAACTTTACCACTTTGTTATCTTATGGTCGGATATAGTTTTGCGTTTTGCGAAAGATCACCTCAGAAGTACAGATATTATGGAGTACCCAGTTATACCAGGTATTAGACCATATCTCAATTCGAAACAAATAGAACAACAGTACCTTAGTGGGCGCGGACGAGAAATTGAATTGTCGTGGGCGAAGTGCCAAGTAGATCTCCTCTGACACCATCAACTTGTCGTGACACGCGCTTTGCATCAGCAAACGAGCCCTGAGAAATATATAATTTTAAGCAATGGGAAATCGCGAGGTCGAAACCGGAATCAGACGCATGGAAGCACAATGTAAGTCATTTCAGTCGGCATGCTTGTGGCGCTCCTGACTTGCACCGACCAAACTTGCTACAGGCAACAGGTGCGCGACTTTATCGCCTAGCATTGTAGCCTCAGACCTCCGTGAGCAATAAAAACAAAATATATAATCTCACCTTTCTACCGTATCGCCCCACAACTCGTATTTCGGACGATCTGTATCGGTGACGACAGAAAGAGTGCTTCCACAATCGATACCTTTAATATAATTTAATATGTTCCGACTAATTAAAATAATAAGACCATTCTACCAAATAAATAATAGCCAAAGTCTCTCACCTATTTGCACTTCAAATTGCTTTTCGGTGGCAAATTGTGAGATTTGAATGAGATAATTGGCCAGAGTGAATAGAAGGTCACCAATTGTCCACGGGGTTTCGTTGACCTGAAAGGAGTAATACGATAAGACAACCTATTTCAGAAATTAGTCCATCCTCACTTTCTCTCATTTCGTCTCATTCATATATAACTTTTTAATCCTCTCTCTCTTTCTCTTTCTCTCTCTCTTTCTCTCTTTCTCTCTCTCTCTCTTTCTCTCTCTTTCTCTCTCTCTCTTTTTTTTCTCTCTCTCTCTCTCCTCTCTCTCTCTCTGCCAATGAATCTGGTAGGGCAGAATCTTCGTATACCAGCCATGATGTGTGCTAAATATAACAGTACAGTATATAATTGTTTGAGCATTTATTTATAGGAACTTACAGGAATAAAGGAAATATATAATAAATGTGGCGTAAAGATATTCTCATACTTACATTCTGCGCAGCATCTGGGACCAGGCCTACAGCTACGATATAAAACCGATTGGCCGATTTCACTTTTTCGATTCCTTTGTACTCGGTGAGCGTCTGAAATTGTATTTAGCATTTTTACCTTTTATTGTTTCGATAACTTAGGACTTACGTAGGATGTCATTATGATCTGGTTTGGTAGGGACGGGATCTTGTAAATGGACAAACATAGATTGTCCATCTACGGCACCGTGCACCCGTATCTAACAATAATAATACAGTACCTGATCAAAATGGCTGAATATATAATTCAACGCGTTGAGTCCTTGTTCGCCATGTAAATCAAATCCAGAAATAGCTAAATAGGCCACGCCCACGGAGTGATGAGCGTGTTGCCATACGTCTCCAGCTGAAATCAATATTGTTAAAAGTTAAGGGTGGTTGAGGGGCAGAACGATGAGATCCGAGCAACATGACTCGGGTTCAATTCCTGACACATGCATAGATAGTTATTTTATATATAACTTGGTTATTAGGTAAACAAAATATAAGTGTAATACCAGTTTTCGAAGTGAGCGCTGGAAGTAGATGTGACGGAACCAAATTTAGCAGGATTTGACTGTTCAGCATAGAAAGACGGTCTTTTGAAGCGGCTTCTTCGATTCCCTAAAATATAGTGGGGGTGGTCAAGTGGTATACTATCCCATTCGACAGCGCGCAACTGCAACATGTAGAGGGTTCAATTCTTGACACGGTCAGGATTTTTTGCTAAAACCTCCCTCTCTTTTACAATAGCGAGCATAATTCCTTTGGACTTTGAAGAAAAATGATACTCCACATAACTAAACGGCGTTTTGGCGGTCCTGGTCATGAAATATGCAAATTTCCAGTTGACAACCTATATTCTGACCAAACTACCGTATCCTACCTTGACCGCGGCCAGAAAGTCCAATCGCAGCAACTTCTCGCATTCTCTCGCGTGAATAGCAACGAGAAGACATAGGAGAATGAGATAGGCGAGCAGGTCGAACTCAGTGCCGAACCTGAAAAGATTGTAGCACGTTACGGTATTTAAAGTGTTTAAAGCGCTATAGCGGTCGGTTTTTGAAACTAATGGTCGACAAAAGGCACTACCATATATAAAATTGGACTAAAAATCGGTTGTTAGTGTTGTAATGCGTGCTCCACGAATAATGGATGATTATTGAAAAACCAGTCGGCTCTCGCCGCCTGAGGCGACTTACATGGAAATATGATTGGTTTAGCATGGACATACTTAATATACAAAGCTTCAAACGTATCAGAAGAAATTCACATAATACTAAACAATTGCATATGCATACTTCGATACTGAGCTGCGAAACTCTTTTTATACCCGAGCACGAAATTTGCATTTCCGTAACGCACATCGGTATGCAAATTAGGCTACAGTTACTCTTTTATATAATCTTATTATATTATTTTACGCACCATTATCAAATAGGCATCATTCTCACGCATAAATTTGATCGCTTGCGAGATTTGTAGTGACTCATGAAATAAGTAACTCACTGTTTTGCTCCAATCGGAGGATGGTTGAATACAACTTGAATTGCATAGGTGGCAACAGCAGCCGTGAGCACAAAAGATAGGAGGAAAGACGAGAACCTGAAGTTAGATTACTTAAAACATTACTGAAACTTGAACCAGAGTTTGGCACAGTTTTGAACGCTTGGTGAAGAGGTGAGCCCATAATGCGCGGCAGTACACAAAAGGTGGGACACAGGAAAGTGGAAACCTCGATATGGCCCCGATTATTTCACTAAACCCCGATATGGCAACGATTATTTTCCAAAAAACCCGGATATGATCCCGATCAAGTCCCTATATGAGCCGGATTACAAATAATCCGGCCCATATCGGGAACAAGGCCCGATATGGCCCCAATTCGCTCAAAAAAAAAAACCCGGTATGGCCCCGATTATTTCTCGAAAAGCCCCGATATGGCCCCGATCATTTCACAAAACCCCGATATGGCAACGATTATTTTCCAAAAAACCCGGATATGATCCCGATCAAGGCCGGATTTTTTGAGGGATGTGATCGGGCCATGTCGGAGTTTTTGGTTTTCCGTGGAGCAGCGTTGGAAGGAAATTTGTTGCAATAACAATCTTTGGTAGCTAATCATACAGTACAGCTCATCAAACCTGAGGAATATCGACGTTGTCAAGATCCACATTGCGAAGGAAAATGCAGAAAAATGAACTTTCTCGCAAACGCCGGCTGATGGTTCGACGGGACACGAGAACTAAATAAGATATGCATAATTAGAATTATTTAACTAACATACATTGGGACAGAGTAAAATAGCTCACGTGCAAAAAGTTGTCGACTTGGTCGTTACTAATTATCGATCGACGAACAATGTACGCTATACACCTATGTTTACTTACTATTGCTAGTATATTTCTAGAAATCACAAATAACGACCGTCTTACCGTATTCACGATTCCACAAGTAAAAAGAATGGCCAAAATCAGTAGGACCGTTAGCGAATGTCCACAAGAAGTCCGCGCGATAAAGTTGGAAAAACTCTGAATATGATGGAGTTATAGATTTTTACGTCATGCGCAAAGTTGCGAGAATACTGCAACACTTGCACACTATCCGGCAAATAAGATACGCGCCTGAATACTGCTTAAAAAGCCAAACTAAAATTACCTGGAAAAAGTTGACGTAGAGCATTAGAAGAATGAAAAACATCAGAGTTAACGCGACAACAATAAGGGCTAGGGAGGTGACGAGCCTGTAATGAGATTTGTTTAATTTTTGGAATAAAAGTAAAGAGCAATGTTTCGCTGTTTGTTGAAAAGTCCACCACTACATATCTATCATTAATAATTTAACGCAATATCCTTTTCATTGTAAAACAATTAGTTAGCAGGTAATAGGTATTAGTTATATCGCATAAGAACGTTGCAAATTTTCTAATGATAATTCCAAACATAACCGCAATCTAACTGTTTTGCATGCATATTTTACAACTAATAAGCTGATATATTGAAAAATCTGGAAGTTCTTTATTGCAAATAAATATCAATGTCTAATAAAACTAAGTTTGATGACCAAACATACCTTGGCATTACCAAAATGTGATAAATTCCGTATACAACGAGAAAGAAAATTGAAATTGCGAGCGCGGGGATAAACAGCTGATCCATTTCTTTGTGATACTGAAAAGATGGAGAGTTTTATAAACAATATTTAATATTAATACGATTAGTTACTCTTATTTTGATCTCCAACACGAAACGCGAACATAAATGTTGACCGCTTGGGACAAGGTACTAGAAACACTGAGCTGATTGAAAATCTAATAATAAGTGAGATTACCTCGCGCATGCTTGCACGTTTAACTTATTTGTGTGATTTGTTTTTGCTTTCATAATTATGCATAACTTTCTAAACGCACCTCCTCCTCGACGTGTTCATTGGTGAACTTGAGTGTCACTTTCCCCATTAGGGAGCCAGTTCCCGAAGAATATGGGGTAGAGGAGTCCACCGAGTCCTGACCTTTGACCTTTCTGAAATGCATGATTAAGATTACTTTTAGAGGTCATTGATCCACATTTCATTACAACGGAATATCTTCATTGCACCTGTGGCGCACACGCAACGCACTATATTGAGCGTGCGCGCCGCCCGGCTCTGGCGGGTCCTCTTATTATGCGCGGGGCGGCATGTAAACGGGGAATTTTTTTTATTAATTAATAATTAGCAAAGCTCTCTCTCACTCCTTCCTCTTCTTGCCTCCAGCCAGTGTCATTGTCCTCATTCCCATTGTTCTATCTGTAGCAGCCACATTCATCAGAAGACGGTTGACTGCCTGAGGGACGGTGACCAGCGAGAATCTGGAAAAGAAGGTCTTAGCCGGTACCGTAAAGGTTCAGGCCTACCTAAAAATTTTGTATGCATTTCGTGTGTGCTGACTACAGTAAGAAGTAAATACGATTACGTAAACAGCTTACGTCAAACCAAAAAAATCGCAGTTATCCGACCGCTGACGACGTAGTAGCACACAATTTGCAATTTTTTTGGAGGGCGACAAAAAGAAACTGACTCAATGACGTAACAAAGTTAAGTTAAGCGTCGCTTATTCACAAAGGATACGAATGACCATATTTTCAAATTACCTTTTATTAACTGGAAACATCTCAGCTGGAGCCCCGCCTTCAACTTGTACACGCCAGTATTCGCCGGTGTCTGAAAAGGAGAAAGTTCATATGCACATAAATAAATAACAAGAAACATAAATAAGGATGAAAAACAGCCAGTCTGAACTATGTATACAGTAGGCCAAATCGCGCACGTCGGCCGTAGACAAACTGATGGTAAGAATCCCTTTCAGACATCTTGACGAACTACATACTACTACTACGAACCACAAACCACAAACTATAAAAACAAACTAAGACCCACTTTCCATCTTCCACTCGCTTCCAAGTTGTCGACGTGTGTCGTCCGTAATAAAGAGGCCGCTAAAAAAAGCTTTGCTATTTTGATCTAAACAATAATCGATAATCAATATCCTAGAACCCGAGGAGAATAAACACTACATACATATGTTACAAGGTTTTAAAAGATACACGTCATGCAATGATCCCATGTATTATATGCAAATTTATTTCCCCCGTTGTGCTGCTAATGTCCATTAGTCTAAAATTTGCAATGGTGCCCACGGGGCGTACCCCTTTTAACATTTAAAACAATCATTAACAACTCACTCGGATGGTGCACTGTTCTGTAACAGTACAGCATTGTCAACTGGTATTCCGATGACGTCATAGTGCCACTTCGCATGTCCGACGACTCCGCATGTGACACTCCCCGAATCAATACCAGTGCACACGGTAACGTCAGCGCATGTCGCGTCGCGGAACGACCTGCAATTATCCTAATTATTTGGTAGCACACTATTCATCGATTGGTTAAAGATCGTTTGGTTACGGTAATGATTAATTTTTTAACCTTCCTTTCCATAAACATAACTAAAATAAACTCTAGTATTGTTCACTTCAAAATCCTAGGCTACGACTTATAGGATCTCGCCGAAACGAATTACCATAATTCAAGCTTTTATTCCCAAATGTTTTTGTTAACTATTTCATAAACTTATTCAAGAGGTTAGATTTTGGATTCAGCTTTGAATCACAATTATTTACTTTATGGTCTAATAGACGATGATAATAAACTCTATTATTGATCAATTTTCGCTCCCTCTGATGATTTGCTAACTTGATTTCTTGACCAAAATTGTTGACATGCTATACCACTCTGGTCTTCAACCGCGAACGCCCCTTCTTTTTGCCCCCCTACGCGGCTGGCCGGGGGCCCCCTGCGCGGTTGGCTCGGGGTGCGCTGCGCGGTTGAGCTAGGGCGCAGCCGCGTAGTTTGGCGGCTGGGTGCGCCCCCCTCTGCGCGGTACGCGGTTGACTACGCCCGCACTGGAAACTGCGCGGCTGGCTACGCGTGCACTCCAATTTGCGCGGCTGGCAGAAGGGGCGCTGCGCACCCAGGAACGTAGCAGTGTTCCATGCATAATATGCAAATTACTAGCTGCACTTTGCAATTACCCACTGCGAATGATCAGCGCGTGCTAATTGGCTTCTTTATTGGTTAATTGTATGGTGTCAGTCATAATTTCTGCTTACGGTAATCCGAGAACCCGTTTGGAGTTAACTTATAAATGAAGAAAGCTAATATCGGTGTATAAAGTTTTAAAATACGTTCAGCTTGGGGACATTATGCACAAATAATTTTCTGTATTGTCCAATCTGTAAATTCAGAAATTTTAAAGTTATACTTATAGAGTTGCTAGCTAGTTACAAAGTACTAAAAGAGCCAAAATAATCTCAAAGATTGATAGAATTCAGAAAGTCAAGGTCAGAAATTCATTAAACATCTGTCTGTTTTGGCCAAATGTTTCAACTATAACTTTAATACCAAACAAAAAGAAATTTTTTTTTCTTATTGGATAAATAAATAAACTTATCACAATAATACGAATACGATCTGTCTTGGATGTACTAACTTTTTCTCTACAAGGGTGCACTGTTCTCATATACGTCTTTGATGAAACGTATCTTCGTAAGTTAGAGACAATTTAAACTGGGAGTCTTGCAAACGTGCGTTAGCCTACAAATTAGTGCACATTAGCAAATGCAACGAATATGTAAATTTGTGACAAATAAACAGTTATTCTAATTTGTCTAAACATTTCTCTAGGAGTGCTGCCAGCGGTCGGTTGTGAGGTATGTGTCTATTTTACTTTAATTCAATTAGTCTCTGTGTAATCGATCGATGCTATTCAATATCTATTTATCTGTTAAGTATTCCTCTTTTCTGCGCCAATCGTGTACTTGTAATTTATAGCGAGGGTTAGTGTCTGTAGTCTGCGCTTCGGGGAGAGAGCTGTTTGTACGCTGTTTGTAGCAAGAACTGCGAAATGTTCAGCGAAAATTTACGGCGCGTTCGGGATTGCTAGCGAAATGCTTATTCACATTCCTAGCGTAGCTGAAACCGCTTAAACCGCGTTTTCAGCTACGCTAGGTTTTCAGCTACACTTCGCTAGTTTCCTCGCTGGGGTTTTCGCGGCGTTTACCCCCCCCCCTCCTGAGATTTTGACGACAATTTTGAAACGTGTAAATGGAACATCAAAATTTATATAGCTAGTGTACATTTGCAAATTAGCATATATGATTCTGGTTAAAACGTTTCCGAATTTTATCAGTATTCACCTATGCCTGCCGTGTTTTCCCCATTTTCTGCTTGAGCTTCGTCAGATTGAATGCAAGTTACCTATTTTTTAAATGGAATATGTAGGCCCTTTTTGAATTTAAGATATATTAATAGTTTCTCCCTAAAATAATTCTATGGTAATGCCGCACGGTCGGCAAAAGTATCCATTTCGCCTAAAACGCGAGCAATACGACAATCTTACAAACATACAGCATCTGGAATTTCTAATTATAGGATGTAGATAATTTTTTTACAATAAGTCAATAAGACATGCCGTTTTCGCTATCAGCCTTGCGAAAACTGGTGCGTTGTTATTATGTAGCATAAATTTCTGTACTTCGGCTTCAGCCTTTAGTGTTTCTCATTGTGTAAATTGCCGAGTGCAATCGCATTGTTCCGGATGCGGAAATCCCAACAAAAATCGTTTCAAAAGTTGTTCGCGATGGGAGGTCAGAAATAAATTTCCTTTCCACAGTAGATAATTGATTTGCATATCCCGCGTTGCATTCTGGATTTCCACATAATTGGTTTACATACTATGCTTGCATATCCACTCTGTACTGTGGAAAGGAAATTTATTTTCGACCTCCAATCCCGAACCACTTTTGAAACGTTTTTTTTTTTGTTTTGAATTTCGCATCCCGAACGCACCTTTAAGCTTCTACATTATTCTTATTCAAGTTATGTATTTTAGGAATCGAAGGAACGTGTATTGCGCTTGCAATCAAGTTCCCAAGAATGTGGGCAACGGTACCGTCGAGGTTATGGTCGAGGACCACATGGGCAACGAGGAGCTTCAGGCCAAATTGAACCAGATCAAAAACTTGAGGAAGATGGACTAAGGTGGGTCAATTAATTTATGACAAATGAAAACAGCCCAGCATCGTACATACCACTTTGGAATAAATGAGAGTTACTGCATGTGGTTTCAAACAAGTATTATGGATAGAACTTAGTATGCATACAAGTGTCTACGTCCTGTGGTTTCTTTTCGTACAGTGCGTGACTAACACAGTGCGTGAGTACCGCATTGGTGCGTACAGTGCGCGAGTACCGCAGTACCGCATTGCGTGAGTACCGCAGTGCGCGAGTACCGCAGTGCGCGAGTACCGCACTGCGCGAGTACCGCACTGCGCGAGTACCGCGAGTGCCGCACTGCGCGAGTACCGCACTGCGCGAGTACCGCACTGCGCGAGTACCGCACTGCGCGAGTACCGCACTGCGCGAGTACCGCATTGCGTGAGTACCGCAGTGCGTGAGTACCGCAGTGCGCGAAAACCGCAGTGTGCGATTGGTTATCACTTGAACAAGTAGTTAACTTGAGGAAACGTTGCTAAATTTACTAAAAATACGCGGGTTGGCTGTGTATGTGGGACCAATTTCTCTGTTTCTTTGTCAGTTACTTCTTCTATATTAGCTACTGTGGAATTATAAACTGTCAGGGTGGCAGATTTCGATTGGTCAATATTATTTTTCTTATTTTATGCTTCTTCATCCATCCTGCGGACCTTTGGCGCACGTCGTCTTTCGGATGGTACTTTGGACCAGGTAAACAAAATTGAGGAAGATAGACTCGGTGGGTCAATTAGTTTATGATAAAAAAAACATCAGTCGAGAATCCTAAACTAGCACTTTGTGTGAGTACCGCAGTGCGCGAGTACCGCAGTGCGTGAGTACCGCAGTGCGTGAGTACCGCAGTGCGCGAGTACCGCAGTGCGTGAGTTCACTGCGCGAGTACCGCAGTGCGTGAGTACCGCAGTGCGCGAGTACCGCAGTGCGCGAGTACCGCATTGCGCGAGTACCGCAATACGCGAGTTGCGCAGTGCGCGATACTCTTCTTGTTCCTCATGTAGCCGTTGTGTAAGATCAAGTTTTTGTATCCTATTTTATCTTATTTATCTTATTTTATGCTTCTTCATCTATCGGGCGCACACGTGAGCTCCACGAACGACTACACATTTGGCACATGTCGCCTCGAACGGTACGTTGTAAGATTGAACCATTTAAAGGTTCGGGCCCACAAAAGCGAACCTATCTTATTATATAAAAGAGTAACTGTAGTCTAATTTGCATACCGATGTGCGTTACGGAAATGCAAATTTCGTGTCGGGTATAAAAAGAATTTCGCAGCTCAGTATCGAAGTATGCGCATGCAATTGTTTCCTATTATGTGAATTTCTTATGATACCTTTGAAGTTTTGTATATAAGTATGCCCATGCTAAACCAATCATATTTCCATGTGAGTCGCCTCAGGCGGCGTGAGCCGACTGGTATTTACGATATGTTCATAATTTCAATTAATTGTATTTTATATCCGGATTCACCCCGCTGAACTTTTTCAGTGTCGATATTCGGAGTACAATACCGTAGGCAAAAAAAAACCAGTTGCACCCATATTTCCTTAGCGGGTGTTCCGCGGCTACCTAGCTTTTCCTGTTCCCCCCTGTGGCCGTATGCACGGACTACCGCAACGAGGCACCCGCTGGTGCCGTAACTCCACCCGATATCTAGCTCCCGATATGTAAATTTAAATTTGTTTTACGCTTCAAGAGCGTGCACCTTTATTCAAGGGAGTTCAAAGAACAATTTTAAGGTTTTTTGATTATGACATGTTCCGCAGAGGTCATATGTACAGAATTAACTTAGTGATCATTTTTCGAGGCGATAGTAAAAATGCGTTATTTCTTGTGACTCTCTAGTAACTTTTCCAAGTTAATTATGCACATACATTTTATTAAGTAAAGATAAACAAATACACTCATTTTTAGTGCCTGAAACGGGTGTTTTTTGCAAATGTATTTAAAAACAAGTTTAGTATACTTTGTTTTCTTATGTAATTGACGCTACTAAACACCAGATAATTTTGAATACTGACAACCTCCCTCGATGAACCTCGCCCGACTTATATAGGGTCCTTTTCTGCTGCGGCGCATGCCCCACGGTGAGCGTTCTTTGCGCGCACAAAGGCCGGTGAGTCTGTAGGCCAGATTGAGAAAAGCGAATAAAATGTTGAAAAACACAATTTTCACCGATTCCGCTCAAAATGCGTCATTCGATAACATTTTTTACGGCGAAAACGGCCATGTACTTCACAACTTTTTTGAGCTCGGTTTTACTTTATTTAAGCAAAGTTTTGCTTAAACTTTCGCAACTCATAATTTCCAGGGACTGAAAATACACCAGGCTATAAGTTCCATGCGTAATTTCGGAGATGGTCGCTTAGTTGAGAGTCGAACCGTAAATTACCATTGATACGTTTCACCCCAATCTATATGTTTGCATTTGCCTCCGGAGATGGTCAAAGCCAATCCGGAGATGGTTGAATGCGTAATTTTACGCATAGATTTGTAGAAATACACTATCAGTTCTAAACAAATAGGTCGTCTAACGACCACCTTTTGGTGCCAAACGTTTTTGAATATTTCTCGCGAATTAGGTGCTTGAAGCGAATTAGGAAACAGTATGTCCCCATATTGCAATCCTTTTTGTTCCGTAGTCATTTTCACTTGGAATGTGTTTTGGTACACATAGTATGTAAAAACAACTCAAACTGCAAAATGAGCAGACTAGGACCTCAGGGAGCCTAAATATAGCAAAATAAATGAAAATTAGAAACAATAATTGCTTTAACCTCAATTATGGTTGACCCGTTATCTCCTAGCTTTCCGTTATCCCTTTTGCTCCCTTTGCGCGAGCCGAAATTGCCCAGTTTGCGCAAACTTTGTTCTTCCTTAGCGCAAATCGACTCATTACCGCATACCTGCGCATATCTCCGCTAAGCAAATTTTCAATTTGCGCAAACTTCACACTCTGCGTATGCACGAAACTACGGTCGGGGATCGCTTGCGCACTTTCGGTTTTTTTGGCTGGAAATTCAAATTTTATTAATTTTTACTACATTTTTCATGTAAATTTCATTTTTTTTTGATTCACTAAAAGGGATAAAATGAGAAAAGAAAAGATAAGACTCTATAATTATACCAATTATGCTGTTGTCTATGTAGTTTCCGTGCCTCTTTTGGCTATTCTTACTGAAAGAACGACAGTTATGTGGTAATGAACAACTGCAGTAGTTTGGAAATGGTGTTTATTCCGTGTGCCGTGTGCCCCCCTGACCCAAAAGCTATAAGCCATTAGAAATACCTTAACACGACCCTCATGCCTTGTACTTCCCTCATGCCACGACCCTCATGCCTTGTACTATTTTAATCCCTTTAAAAGCTGTAGAATAGCCATGCGTACACCATACTACTCACACATATAACATAACAGTGCTAATGAATTAAATATTATTTCGTATATTTTTAAGGGCCTTTGAGTGGGTTTTGTGTTAGTATGTTAGACCACCCTGTTTTTGTGTAAGTGTACCATCAATGTGGCAAAAAAAATGTTTTTGTTTTTTTTGTCACCTCGTAACAGTATAACGTATAACGCAAAACTTTTGTTTTAACTTCCCAACTAACCTAAGTGAGCTTACAAAGTAAAAATATGGAATATTTCAACAAGGAATACACTATGATAACTGTATAGCCGGTCATTTTGACCGGGTACGAAAGTTGCCCCCGCGAGAGCCTCCGCGGGCCTTCGTGCATACCGGGAGTCGGTTCCTGGTCAGATGCTTCCCACAGGTACCCTGTGGCGTTCGTGCATACGCTCACTGATGGTATCTATCTACATAGTCATATTCCCTCACTCGGAACAGACGATAAGAAAATAAGGGTGCAACTGTTTTTTTGCCTACTGTAGTGTTCTCCGAATATCGACACTGAAAAGTTACGCACGTGTAAATCGTTGAAAATTAGTTTGTGTATATTGTAATAAACACCCTTTACATAAATATGAACAGATGATACATTAGGTATATTTTTGATGGGCCCGAGCCTTTAAAGGGATAGGTTCACCTCGAATTGCACCTTTTTTTATAATTTATGTTGATAGTATGACCTATGACGGTCAAAATGCGAAAAAATTGCAGTAAATTTCCTTTGCTCCCCGTAGTAGGAGAGCTTGCTCAAAAAAGCTAAACTACCTCGAATCTATAAAACAATTGGAGTACCGCAGCCATGGTATGTGGGAAATAGCGCAGCCTGGCTGGAGACGCTAGAAAATACAGGGCCTTTATCATCCTCTGTCTATCACAACAATATCTGCACCTCCAGTACTCCTGCGCTATTTCCCACATACCATGGCTGCGGTACTTCAATTGTTTTATAGATTCGAGGTAGTTTAGCTTTTTTTGAGCAAGCTCTCCTACTACGGGGAGCAAAGGAAATTTACTGCAATTTTCGCATTTTGACCGTCATAGGTCATACTATCAACATAAATTATAAAAAAGGTGCAATTCGAGGCGAACCTATCCTTTTAACGTTTCACCAATGTCTGTCTATCACTCACTTTCGGCACTTCGATGATTAAAGCCCGGCCGTTTTTTTGAAACGCATCGCGGACAACTGAATTCTTACATATTTATGCTAATTTACTCTAATTTAGCTCGATTTTTTTTTCAAATTTAGCTTCATTTGCATAAGCTGCATAAGGATGCTGGTGTACTCGATGTGCTTCAAAAACCGGCCGGTATTTTGCTTTAAAGAAGATATATAATTAGCAAATTAGAAGTCACTCCTCGGTTTTACTCATTTCATTCTATTTTAGATTTTGCCGTGCCGGAAGGAGGTGAAGTTTGCAACGATTGGACCTCAAATTGTCTTTGTTATTGTTGTTTGTTTTGATTTTTCAAGTTTTTAGATGTCTGAACTATGAACCCTTCCCCGACAAGGAATAAAATTTGTCGGGTAGGGGACTTGTGAAAGTTAGAGGTTTTGTTGGACATATTTGTGTGTCCGCGTGGAGCTTGTATTCCTCCCGTATGCCCTTGTCCCGTGCCCGTATTTCAATGAGCTGGTGCGTACGCATTTGTGGGGGATATATATTTGCGTTTTCTATTTTGAGGTTGAGCTGGGGTTAAAGTCTTGGAGAACACATAAGTGTTGTTCTTTTTCGGATCACCGGGGTTATGCAGCCGTTGGTTTTGAAACTATTGTCTATTGATGGATAAGCATGAATCAGTTTTGTGGGAAGATTACGTGGTCTGGCGTGTTTTGGTCAGGAATGCCTCAGAACTCAGACCTCAGTGGACCTCCGAAGCATTGCTTTAGTTTGTGGAGATGGTATGGTTGTATAAATTTCGGTTGTAATAGTTTTATTGGCGTGACTTGCATCTAATGGGCCGGTTTTTGAAACGCATTACGTATATATGCTAAGTTACTTGAATTTAGCTTTACTTACTTTACTTATATTTTTTATTCTAGTTTATGTTAATTGCATAAGCTGCGTGATGATGATGTTGTACTTGATGTGTTACAAAAAACCGGCCCAGGCCCATGAGAAAAAAGTTTTCTTCGATTTGCTTGTCCTGAATTTCAGAAGTCTTACTTGAAATCCACACTTTTTTGCACTCGAACTCGCAGGGTTTTTACCCTACAAACTGTTCCCCCATTTACCGTAGTCAGACACGGTTTTTGCGCTTTTTGGGCATTACGGCACGAGAAATCACTAGTTATTATCGTACGGATGACTTTCATTCATTTTAACAATGCTGTGACGAGAATGTATGAAAATCGGCAGATATAAACAGAAAAAAAAAACTTCTGACTGCGTTAAAAAAAAAACATTTTAAGCTTCTGACTGCGGTACCTGGCGGAATAGTTTGCCAGGGAATAACCTAATGCTTTGGGTGGTAAGAAATGCGGTTTTCACAGTGCGAAATTCCGGAGTTCCAGTACAAGGAAATTGAGGAATTCTTTTTCTCGTGGGCCTATCTCTTTAACTTCAATTGATCCCCGCCATTAATCATTGATGTAGGGACTTCGAGCGCTGTCCACGCGGTCACTGTGCGGTATTTCATCTCATGCGGTGTCTGTGAGGTTATGCTGTGCGGTGAAAAATTGGTCGTCTGTTTTCATTCACTTGCGTGTGCCCACACGTTTGCACAAAACGGCAGATATGATAAATGGGAAACTAAGTTCAAGCAATCGTGTTATGGTTTATAGGGGTGGGCACGATGAAGTCAGGAACAATTGGTTTAAACTTCTAAAATTTTGGGTTCAATATGACACGAAAGGACAGTTCATAAAAATTGCTACAAATTAATAACTTACGTCACAAGGGCTTCAAGGTCGGCAGCGAAGCCGACAACCTTGGCGGCGTGATCCGAATCGATACCCGGGATCGCTGACACTACTGTAATGCCGTCGGATGACACGCGGAGACAACAGTGTGACGCGGCCAGACGATCGATTCTGAAGTTATATTAGGGCATTATTGAACTATGTGTACTAGATTGATACGCGACTTTTACTAGATCAATACTGAATCAATACTGAAACCTTACTAAACGAATCCGAAAATCTTACTCAATCGATCCCGAACTCTGCGACGGTCTTCAAGGTTTACAAAAAAAAAATACAAATAGTTTAAAACACACCTCGCGTCAAATTCTTTGAGCAATCGTGCCGCATCAATGGGAGAACATTGCGATAAAACAGCCTCAAGCCCTTGTATTCGGGAATATGCGATTGTTACCTGAAAAGCCGTTAGTCATGAATTAAAGGGACAATATACCCTGGAAAATAAGTCAAATACGATGCATCCAAAATAACTGCAGGTTTGGCTATGTGCTGAAATGTGTTCCAATTTTGGGCAAAGAATAATTCAAACTCCCGCGCTAATGCCCTGATAACTACGACTCGCAGTTTGTGGGCGCTGGTAGTTACAAATTCGAACGTGAACTCTAGAGCCTATAGATTCAAATCGCATCCAAAACTGTACGCACCTGTCCGTACTGTTCAGCATAGATTTGTGGTGTATATTGTGCTATTTGATGTCTTGTTGTTGTGATCAAGTGAGGCGGCAAAAATGCCGAAAGAAGACGGTTCTGAAACGGATTATCATAAATTTTTCGATTTCCAAAAAAAAAAAAAGTTTTTTTTCAATCACACACGCATCTCCGACGCACGTCAACAAAACTTATAGTTAGGGAGATCTCTTTTTGTGCGTTCTCGGGAAGAGCGGCACAGAAAACTAGGAACCTTTTTCTTTCCTGTTAAATATATATTTAAATATTTATTGACACATTAAAATGTGTGTATCAGTATCTTATTATATAAAAGAGTAACTGTAGCCTAATTTGTATACCGATGTGCGTTACGGAAATGCAAATTTTCGTGTTCGGGTATAAAGAGTTCGCAGCTCAATATCGAAGTATGCATATGCAATTGTTTACTATTATGTGAATTTCTTATGATACGTTTGAAACTTTGTGCATAAGTATGCCCATGCTAAACCAATCATATTTCCATGTAAGTCGCCTCAGGCGGCGTGAGCCGACTGGTGATAAACATATTCAGCGAAAATTGAATGGCCGTATTTTAATCATCTCAAAAAAAAAAAAATTAATGGGAGTATTCCTACATTACCTCAAAAATGTAATAATGTCAGGATTTTTAGTTTTATTTTGGAATCTCCCTTTTTTATGTTTGTCAATAACCACTTGCACGAGCGACCCGGGCAATGTATTCATTCAGTCTTCCGATAAAAAATGGCCAAGTCATTTCAACTAATCATCACGCAAGTAACAGGTGACTCTCTCTCTCCTGCCAACTCTTGCTCCTCGTTTCTCTCTCTCCCTCTTTATTTAGCAGATTTCTCTTTCTCTCTTTTTCCCTATCAGCTTTATCTTTCTCTACATCTCTCTCTCTCTCTCTCTCTCTCTGTCTCTCTCTGTCTCTCCCTTTCCCTAACCCGTATTTCAAAATTGCCTAATCATCACGTTAAGCCAATCATCGTTCACGATTGCTTGCGAAATTTTTAAACACTTGTAAAAAAGAGAAGTTTGAGAGAGCAGCCGTACGTGTTTTCCTTATGAAAAGGCTCAAGTTGTATGAGTCATAATATGAAACGACAATCTTTTGGAAGACTCTTGTTTATTACGACCAGTGGGTTATGACTGGTCTCTGAAGTGGTGCTACTCTTGCAACGTAAAGGTTGTGTGCCCCGCAGGAATTGTTGATGTGCAGCGAAAAAAGGTACACTACTTGCAACTCACAACTTTAGCCATGCGTTCACCAGGCAATTGCAGTTCAACGTTTTCTACTGCGCGACACTTGAGCAAAAGGTCCTAACCGCAGACAATCCTCTGATTGTCCAAGAACTCTAATTTCTCTCTTTATGTATGATCATGTTTTGTATAAACTTACCAGTCGCTGACTCTGTTGCTCGGCTGTGTTTTCCGATTCCACCGCGTTTCTACCAGAGAGGAAAGCGTCTGAAAATGGGTTTATTCTCAAGGTTTAAAATGAATGGTTTTTCGATCATGTCGTACAAACGGCGTGCACACGACTCGTTTTTTCGTGGGCCAGCCCATTTAGTGACCATCGAAAAAACCCTTATCAACTGGTCGCCAAATGGTCACGAGCCAGTCGCCAGATGAGTGAACGACGGTTGTTCTGTGGTTTTGGCAACTATTTTGCTTTCCTGCGTACAGATTTGGCTGGATCATGGCAAGCCAATCAATTATGGGGCACTTTTACCAACGGTTTGAAACATGTACATGATATAGAAAGAAATAGAATTTCATTAATATAACCAGCTCTTACAATTAGGCTAAAAGTTTCGAGTTAGGCAATGTTCCTTGTTATCGATTTGGAGTAAGTTACGCCCCTGACATCTTAGGGTTTCCTTTGGTGCTCATTCAAATCATGCCGTCAGCCTAATTTTTAATAGAATTCTTAATATCATGGAAAATAATTTAAATAAATAAATACAAATCCTCACTTCTTGATAATCGATCCTTTGTCAAAAGAAGGTAGACACCGATGAAATGAGACCAGATGTGCACGATGATGATGGCCAGAAGCTGAAAATGGGGAATATTGGAAAAATAGTATAAGACTGTAGGATGAAACCAATCAATCATGTACCTATACATCAACGCATTTCCATTTTTCTACCAGACTGATAATAGTAATAATCAACATCACTGTCCTAGCCCGAAGACGTCGAGCATTTTGTCATCTGGAACTCGTCGCCTAATGCTCAAGACCTCTGCTGAGCAAGTCATAAGCTCACTTTGAAACTGTATTGCACCACCCTTGAATGAAGGTGCACGCTCTTGAAGCGTAAAAGATTTATCAGTATCATTCAGTTATATATTGTTTTCCCTTCGTCATATCATTTTATGTGATAAGGTCACCATTTAAAGTTTGCGCACTTGCGTTGATACCAGCAACTACAGCGTAAATTTTCTCACTGCGAAGGTTCCGAAATCCACTAAAAAATTGCCCCCAAAGTACTGCGTACGTGCCCTCACTGCGTAGGTCCCCATCGAAATCCACTAATTCCCAGGCACGATGACCACTATCTTTTTCTATCCAACCTCCTCTCATCCATATTCTCTAACATAAAACCTCCCTCCCAATCTCTGTGCCCTCCTAATATCGCCTACTCTCTCTGCACCTCAAAAATCTCCCTTTGAAGTGTCAAATTTCACTCACTCCGTCACGCGTCTTGTGTCTGTTTGTGTTGTGTCTACAGAATGACACCCTATTAATTGCTATGCAAATTCGAAAATTTTGTAGTTTGTAGTCTAATTATTTTGTTCATTTTTTGCACTAAAATGTGCCAAAATGCGTTACTTTTGAGGTACCTTTACTTACTTATGGCTACCCAGCGCACCATTTCCCGAAAATGCTGCTACAAAGCGCGAATGCTCCATACGGTTGAGTGCGCATAATTTGCATATGTAATTGCGGTAATTACCCTGTTATTACATGGACAAAGAGGGTGCGAGAAGGATAACATGGTCGGAAAGAAAACACACACATTATATGAAGGAGATATAATGGAGAAACTACGCGGTTAAAATTGTTTTGTGCGGCGACTGTGCGAGGGACCACGTACTAACTTATGGGTTAATAATACATCATTGTGTTCATAAAACATAGATCCAAGGAACACATCAAACCGAGAGTTTTCCGTCACATTTTATCACATGAAAGAAAAATAACCTGGTGGAGTGAATTAAAACGATACATTTCAGTTCCCTTGGCCCCAAAATTTGGTTTTTAGGGTCCCCAGACCCAAAGTGGGTCTCATCCGAAATTAATGTGGTCAATGAAATATGCAAATCGCTGCCTGCGGTAACAGGTGGTAGCAGGGTGACTGCGCGAGGTATAGAACAAAATGAACAATTTGTAACTATCACGAAAATTTTGAAAACATTTGAAAATAGAATTTGAGTCGGCCAAGAGTTACCAAGCCGACCAAGATCTGGTGTGAGCATGGATCTTCTGAGGCCCAACCCCAAGGTGGTTACGGTACTATTAACTATGTGGCGCAGAATTCCCTGGTGCTGTCCAAGTAGAGCACTACCCAGTGATACTAGCCAAAATACTTATGGACGGTGTGCAGCGTATACTGACGAGTTCTGTGTGTTCTGTAGTGGTGAGGTCAGTCGAAAAGTATGCTCGCTAACAAATACGACATATATTAAGGTTCTTGTCAAGAATATACAGAGTTTCGTAAGCCCTAACCCTATTCCCAAGGTACCAGTGCTAAGGTATCCAGTGCTTAGCTCATTCCAAATGTATTTCCACTCCCTCGAAACGCACTCCAAACTCTTAGGCAATCAACTATTTGTGTGTATCTGTTCGGCGAAAATTTTATGTAAAAGTTTAAAGTGCTCTGAGGGAATCTCAATCCGACCATAAATTTACACAAAACAGTGTGTTGTTCACTCGGCTGAGAGATGTCGCCAGCCGCAACCCCCCGGATTGTACGGTTATAAAATTGGGATGAAACCTCTCTCTGTATCATCCATCTTTCTTCTCATCTCTCTCTCTCTCTTCTCTTCTCATCTCTCTCTCTCTCTCTCTTCTGTTTCAGACACTACCTCTCTCTTTCTCTTTCCCTCGAACTCTCTCTCCTTTTCTTCCCCAACTCTTGAAACAAAACCACACAATTAGGTAACATAAATAGTTCGGTAGCACAAAGGTAGAGCTTCGCACCACTAATTTGCAAGTCCTGAGGAAGGGAACGAGAAGAAACTGGAATAATCTTAAAGGGACAGGCCCATCAAAATAAACCTATATTTACGATACGTTCATAATGACTATCAAGCATTTTTATTACAATATATACAAACTAAATTTCACCATTATTCGCCCTAGACAACTTTTTTCCAATGCGCTCCACGCATATGTATACCATAAAACTGCAGATTTCAAAGCTATATATGCAAATTTTAATCGCATTATAATTTCACGATAAATTTGCATTGACGACAAGGATATTTGCGGCTTTACGGTATACATTTGATCTGAGCGCATCGGATTGAGACATTTATGTCATCATTTATGTCAAATGAAAAATACAGACACAGCGGCATATACGGCGCACTCGATTCTCACAGTGGATAGTTTAAAAGCCAATTATTCAAATTAAATTCCCTCTACTTTTCGCCTTTCACACCTCCGAAAGTCCGAAACAACATAAAATATCAGTTAGCGAATCCGAAACCGCGCAATAGTCTTTCCATTCTCACGGCTTAAAAACATGTCGTAACGGTTATGAATGCCCATTGGAGAGCACCAATTGTGCGTCAATCAACTGCTTGCGCGGAATTGGTGCTTGCGCGGAAGAGGTGAGCGCGCAACTGTCATCCAGGGGCGCCCATAAGACATAAGACATTACACTGGGTGGTATTCTATTTCACACTGATTTATGGGACACTGCTTTTTTCAAGATGGAAGTGACAGATGCATAGAAATATATATAAAAAATAGTAGAATCATATTTAGGCAACCAAAAATCATGGGAAACGAGCTAGGACAAGAAAGTGAAACGAGCTGTGATACTTTTCTAGAATCTATGGAAGTTATCATTGACAGTGCTTTTCCATAGACATATTTCCCCAAGTTTGTGGATAAATGGCATTGAAAATAGAGGAAATTTACCCGCGTTCACCCTGTTATAATAGGATAGGCACTATGTTCTGTTGCATTATTCAATAATTTCCTTAAGTTAGCTAGAAACTCAATAAGAATATGGCTAAAATGATCCTGAACCTTTAATACTGAACCATAATTTAAAGTTGTCTAATGATCGTAATGCACTCAAGACCCTCGTTGCTTCGTAGGAACGCATTAACTCTCTACCCGAGCCGTCCGGCTCATTTTATCGTCCCTTTTTTATTCTTGAATTTGTGCGCCATAAAATTTTGGTCGTCATGGAAAGTGTAAGCGGGAAATGCGTTCGAAAATAATCGGAATAAATTTATAATTTTAAAGTGATATGTTAAGTGGTTTCGAAGCTCTTAGTTTCATTTTGTGTTCTTGAGTCTCCCGCACAAAAAGGCATAGAAATTTGCATACATACATGGAAATGCAGTTGCTCAGCACAGTTTCAAAACCAGTACCACATGGCTTTAAATTGTAATGTTATCAAAGATATATTGTTTGTGCATTGTGAGATTCCCTAGATTTCAGTAAATTTGTGCCAGGTTACCCTCCATGTTCTGCCCATGAGAGGAATAGAGCGCCAGTCAACCATACACACAAGGGTGTATTTTAACGGAGAGCAGTTCTTCGGGAAGGATTACACCTTTATCCCCTACCCTGCACTTCCCGAGGGTGAACACCACAAACCCTTATACTTTGAGACAAAAGAGAGAGAGAGAGAGAGAGAGAGAGAGAGAGGAGAGTGACAAAAGAGAGAGAAAGGAGTGTGGTACAGAAAAGAGAGTGACAGATGGAGCAGAGAGAGAAACACATAGAAGAATTACCGCCATCCTTGGCTCAAAATTGGTTTACTTGAAGCGGAATAATATAATTTTATTGGAAGCAAGTAAAGAGAATAAATAAACCTTCTCTTACTAACCCTAAGGTATTCCTAGTAAACTTCACAATTCCGTTTTGATTACAGTTTTCCCTTCAAGTGTCGAAAGGGTGAGATTCGGAGATTTTTTTTGAAAACCAACGATAAACGGCCTTCTGCACCTCTATTTGAAGATCGTTAAAGGGGTAATAAACACTGGAAACGGTCAACCTTTTGGCGGACATAGAAATAAAGCTCATGAGGTGGACTAACACCTGCTAAGTCATTAGAGTATTCGAGAACTTAAAGGGATGGGTTCACTACAAAATCACCTTGTTTTTATGCTTTAGTTTGATTGTACAAAGGTAAACTTAAACAAAGAGCATAAAAAAAGTTTCTTGAATTACTCCCTAGGGAAGATATTAGGTAAAAAGGGTGAGTATTGATCTTTCTTCCGTTAACGTGAGTAAACAAGATAAACTAGGGAAGCTAAGAGATATGGCTGAAACACACTGTTTTGAGCAAAATAAACTGTAGTTTTCATCGTTTATTTTACTTAAAACAATAAAAAACTGTGTGTTTCAGCCATATCTCTTAGCTTCCCTAGTTTATCTTGTTTACTCACGTTATCGGAAGAAAGATCAATACTCACCCTTTTTACCTAATATCTTCCCTAGGGAGTAATTCAAGAAGCCTTTTTTATGCTCTTTGTTTAAGTTTACCTTTGTACAATCAAACTAAAGCATAAAAACAAGGTGATTTTGTAGTGAGCCCATCCCTTTAAGTTCTTGGGGAGTGAGTGCTCTTATTCGGATAAAAAAAAAACAAGTTTAAGTTCAATCCCCAATGTACTGAGCCGGTATCTTCCGGGCGTCTTGGACGATCACCGTAACGTGCGCACAAACAAACAAACAAACAAATGTATACAGATCAATGTCCATCATGTATTATCAAAGCGCAGCACTTCCCAAATAAGGACTCGAGCTTTTTCCTGGTTGGAAAGATCAACATACCACACCTGGTTCCGTAAAAAAAGTGTTCACAGAGAAAGAGAGACAGAGAGAGAGAGAGATAGAGAGAGAGACAGAGAGACAGAGAGAGAGAAAGAGAGAGAAGAAAGAGAGAATCCAGACAAACATATATCTGTCGGTTAGATCAAACAGAACGGCATCATTCGCAGCGACTTTTTTCGGCCGTATTTTGACAGAGTATTTGCGGTGGTTGACATAGGATTGAGTGGATACTGAGAGGATTTATACAGGAAAGATTGAAAATAACAATGATAATAAAGTCCTCTTGAAAAAAAACACATCCAATCAGCCACAGTTTGGATGTTAAAAACTTGTATTAATTACGAACAAGCAATACTGATCTCCGTTTCCACCTTTTCAATATAAAATGTTAAAGTTATGCAACAACCGGTTTTTAAAAGTGTATGGGACAACTGCATTCCTATATTTATGCTATACGTGGAGCGAATTTGACTCGGTTTTTTTTATTATAGTCATACTAGTCCATATAATGCATGGAAATACCGTTTTTTACGATAAGAACCGTTTACCGCTTACCGCTTTAAATGTTAAATATTCCTATTCTATCATAATTTCATTGCCCCCTGAAACAAACGACTCAAATGTCAAGGATTACGATTACCCTAAACCATGGCAAGTGGCCCAGGGGACCCTGGGTCCTATAGAAGGGAAAGGGACACAGTGGAGTGAAAAGTGAAAGTTTGACATAGACAATAGACGAAATAAAAATTAATATGCAAGATGTAAACCCCTTTGAATTTGAGCAAAAAAAGGTTTTCCCGTGGCTTCGTAATATATATATATATATATGTAGAGGAAACGCAACAAAGAGCTAGTCTCACAAATCTCTAATGACTTACATTAACCGGTTGTAAAATATTTATTTACTTATAATTTTCTTCTCTGCATCTCTAAATCGTGTTTAGTCTTGTCGTTTCACAATTATCTATATGGCTTTGTGTTTATGTGAATGCTATGTTATCTGCAAAATCTCGTTTAAAACCCGCACTCGGACACCACGTTAATATTGGGGAAGGGAAGCAAGAGAGAGGATTCAGGGAGAGAGAGAGAGAGAGAGAGAAAGAGAGAGAGAGTAAGTTACGAGGGAGGTCTGTCCCTTAATCTGACATGTTCCAAACTGATCGAAATACTTTTGGGAATTAGTTAGTGTTCGGATAAATATTGTTTGAATGGAACTTATGGGGTCCGGATAAAATTTGGAGTTGGATTTTCGTATCTTCGTATTTTGCAAGCACGTAAATGATGTACGTAAAATGCATAAAAAATCGTCGATGCAAAGTTTCCGTGAAATATTTTTCTCCGAATTTCGTCTGATAACTTTATTACTTATAAGTCCTCATATTCAAAGAGATTCATTACTTCATTCCCTTTAAAATTCTGGAAAATTCTTTTTACGGCATTTTCCCCGTATAAAATTTGGCAGAAAAATGTCAATTATCCCGTCAAGTGCTGCTTAAGAAATGGAGTATTTTGTAGGGAAAAATGAAAGAAATGAACAACAAAGCTATATAAAATGACAAAACAAGGTATAAGAGTGTGAAGAAATACTAGCAGATACAGTTTGCTTATGCATTTTACTTTCTCATTTTGTATTGGTTGACTATTTTACGTACGAAAACAATCGGATGAATTAGTTTAGTTTAGTTCCACCAACTAGTCACGGAGGACGAGAAAAAAGCTGAACTGAATTACCATGAAAACCGCAATAAAATTAGGATGGCTGGCTCATCGTAAGAGGCAAAGAAACAAGTAATAAAGGGAATGGAATCGTATGCATAACTATAATAATATAAGTTCCCATAGTGCCCATAGTGGTAAGGTCCTTATGGGGTTTATTTATAGAAAAAACATCACTTACACTTACACTAAATCTCTAGTAATGCAACTCTTCAGTAGAGTAAGATCTCATATCTGGAGTGATTTTTTAGCAAAAAAAAAGAGTAAAGATAAGCTCAACAAGGAACTGTAGTAAAGTTGAAAACGCGCACAATATTGTTCAGATAATAAATGAAAAATAAATAAATATATAAAACAAACGAACCTCGGTTGTCTTGAGTGGGTCTTGGAAAAGAATGAAAAACGAGAGTTGAAATACCGAGATCCCAGTACAAAGTAGAAGACAGAATAAAAACGGAATACTTAGAAGCACATAAGATGCGAAAACTGCGATCAGCGCAGGGAACAGCGCATCGTGTGATGGAAGAGCGAGAGCACAGTCGAGAATCAGCAGTAAGACGCAGAGGACCTGTAAAATCAATCAATCATTATATATTTTTATGCACGATATTGCCCATCACGTCACTGAGTACCTAAGAATTCAAAGTAACTCAGACTATGACCAAGTGCACCTACCTGTACTGTCGTCTGCTTGTGTGGTCTTACGATGGCAAAAGCATGGGCTGCCATGGCTCCAAGGGCCACCGGGGCAGCCTTAGCAGCTCTAATTGCCGGGGCATGGGCAATTGCACAACAACTCGCTGTGACTGCTATGCAAATTAGGAGTATTCGAGCCACTCTCGATGAGGTTCTGGCCCTCCAATACTGGAACTGACGTTCCAAACCTTCATTTGCGAACACTCCAGTCATATTGAAGGCCTCTTCTAAAATTGGACATTTTTGAACTGCTATATAAACAGGAAAACAGGCAGCTTGATAATAATATTTGGTACAAACTACAAACAGGTGAAATCATCATCTGCAAGTTTTATCAACAATTATTCCGTCAATGAAATTTTTGGGAGCTTAAAAAGTAAACCTCGGTCATCATATAAAGGGTAACTTCCGCTGATGAAATAACTCACATTTCAAAATATATTCCTCTTTCCTGCTGTTCAGAATTATCTACCATAGGTACAATCAGAGTAGAATAATTCGAATAAATATATAAATTAGTAAAAATTGTCCATGGAATAATGTGTTGAACTGAAACAGGTACAGGTACTGGTATGTACATTATTATTTTGTACAGAACAGAGATCGAGATGAAAGAAAGGGTTAGAAAGAACCGTGGTTCCAAATTACCAGAAACAATATTCTACTCATTAGATAATAGTTTAGCTCCAACCCGCGAGGGTGCGCGCCTGCAGAATCTGGCTCGCTGCCCGAAGGAACCAGTTTTTCACCCTTGCTAACAAGCGTGCTTCTCTCTTACTATCGCTCTCTCTCTCTCCCCCTCTCTCTCTCTCTCTCTCTCTCTTTCTCTCTCTCTCTCTCTCTCTCTCTCTCTCTCTCTCTCTTGTCACTCTCTCCCGCTCTATCTCTCTCTCTCTCTCTCTCTTTGTCACTCTCTCCCTCTCTATCTCTCACTCTCTCTCTCTCTCTCTCTCTCTCTCTGCTTAATCTTACAATCCGCGCGCCATAGCAATCTCTTTTCCGCCGCCCATTTGTATACAATAAATAAAATGGCAATTTATAGGGTCATACAGTTAGTGTATAGGAATAGGGAGACTGACAATTATACTAGAACCTCTGCTGTAAAAAAAGCATTAGTCTCGTAAAAAAAAAGTTTTCGGACAAAGCAAACATTGTTAAAAATTGTCGTATTACTTTAGATTACACCTTTCTCCACATGTCTTATCTCAACACAACTTACGCTCTACAATTTGAAAAATACACTAGTTTTGCAAAAAAATTGAAAGGCAAACAGTAAAGTCGAAGTGGCGAATTGCATTCGAAATTAAACAAAAATGATATTTGCTTTTCTTGACACCAGTGAAAAGATTGACGGTTTATTTGGCTTTAAGAAAATAAAATAAATACAAATACAAATACGAGGTGAAGGCCGCGAAGGCTATCAAAGCAAAACTCGGAACCTTATTGTTAGGCATATGAACTATATAAAGTGTATAATACATTTGATTCTTGATTAAACTACACGTAGTTTATAAATAAATACTAAATTGATAGTAATAAAAGAGTTTAATCAATAGTTGTTTCTCTTTGACTAAATTTCTGTCTCGACAATGTTTTGTTAGCTGTTGCTGTTTTACGGGAAGACAACATTTGTACACACAAAACATAACAAGAAGGGAAAAATCTAGACATAATAACTAATTATAATAATTAACCGGAACGCAAGCTCGCTGAGGACATTAGAAACTTCATAGAAAATCTATACAGCGAAACTTACTACCGTCCTACGCACTGCTTTTTACAATTTGTAAAAGTCACAGTGAGACAACGTGGTAAAGAAAAAAAAACAGACTATCCAAGGGTATGATATGACTCACTTACAACAAATCAATAATTAACCCAATCAATCAATAAATCGATAATTGAGGATCTTTTGATCTCGGTTGTGGATCTTATAGATCAGAGGAGTTGGTTGATGCTGTCTTTTGGAGGCACTGGCAGCCGTTAGAGAAGGCGGGACCGACTGTCCACTCTCTCTCAAAGTCTCCGCTATCTCGTCAGCCAGAATGTCTGGGACTCCTCGAAAGCCGTTGTATCTAGCCAACCGTCTGCACTAGATGGACTGTCTAAATTGCAACGCCTTTGAGAAGCCACGCCCTTCTCACGTTCCCCGGGGAAGATGACCACTACGACGGGGACAATGAGCACGAGGTAGGGGAGTAGTATACCCTGGGAGTTGTGAGTTCCACTCTGGTCATGGTGGACCAGAGCAGACTAAAACCCTAGGTGAGCCCGATTCAAAAGCGGGAGTAGTACCTAGGGACCCTAGGGTAACCTGCGTCTGGGAGTGAAAAGCATACCATGAGCATGAGATGGGCAGTAGTTCCCTGGTGACACCGTTCAATGAGCACGAAGTGTGGGCGTAGCAAAACAGTAGCATTCTGGGTCTGGGTAGCACCCGGAGAAACACTAACTTGGGTTATGGAAATGCTGATGACACTGGTAATATTCCGGAGCCGCCCTCGCCCAACGACTGAACTGAGAGTGGCGAACGCATGGCGAACCTGACTAGTGCTTCTTCGTAGAGAAATTTAACCAAAAAAGTGTTGTGCCCACTCTGTGAAATATGGGCCGCATTCGAACAATGCTTCCTCTGTGAGTGACAACACTCACGTACTCACAAACAGTTCTACTGTCATACCAATGTCTTCTCATGATTCGCTGGCAAAAAGGTGCCCCTTCACATGACTGACGTCTCATTACCGTCACATTACGGCGACGTCGCGCACGCTTTAGTGCATAAGACGCATAACCATAATTGTAAGTGAATCCAGTCACAGGCGCAATACGACTTAACCCTATATGTGTGTTCCCGTCACACCGTTGCAAGAACAGCGCAATACAACGTAAATTGTTCTCGAAGATATTTTATAGGTCTTGACCAAATCGTGAATCGACTTGGACTTGATTACACAATTATACATTGAACCAGTTGCTCTATCGCGTGCCTTGCTTCTGGAGCTCGGGTCGTCGCGGCCGATAAGCCGGCCAAAAAAACGCCTGTGCTTGTGCTTGTGCTTCTCAACCGTGGTATAGTTGCAATTCTAAAATGTAGAATGCAGAGTTTTGCGCTTCTCAATAAATAAAGCGCATTTGTCAGTTGCAAAAGTGGATAGAGCACAGCGCCTGTTCAAGTAGTCGAGGAAAATTTGGTGAATTAGTAGTACGATACCTTAAAGCGAAATTCCGGCCGGTTTTTGAAACCAACTGAATTCTTACGGATTTATGCTAATTTACTCGATTTAGCTCGATTTTTTATTTTTATTTATGGTCATTTGCTATTTGCATAGGCATAGCTGCATAAGAATGCTAGTGTACCGATGCTTTTCAAAAACCGGCCGGCATTTCGCTTTAATCTTAATAATAACAAACAGGGAACACAATGTAGAGTGTAGTATATTATTCCGATGTGGGAATGTTGTGTGTAATGTACAATATCGAAAACTTGATGAGTATGTTAAAAGTTGTATTACTGTGACGGACTATTATTGGCTTGTACTATTGATTTTTGGACAATTGCCCTAATTTTATAGGTTTCTTAACCTCAATCCAATTAAACTGTCATCCACTTTACGTTCACAAATCATTACAAAAACCGGCAAGTGTTCTCGATTTCCCTTTCTTTCTGTCTTCCATTCTCCCTCTACATCCCTCTCTTTTCTCTCCTTCTCTCTCTCTTTTTTTTCCTCCGTCTCTCTCTCTCCCTCCCTTCTCTCTCTCTCTTTCTCTCTCTCTCTATCTCTATCTCTCTCTTCCTCCGTCGACAGTTCTACTGACCACAGCCGTGTGTGTAAGTGTAAAAAGATTGTTCCGGTGAGGATCGACTCGGTATATCCATTTCGACAGAGGAGAGAGAGAGAGAGAGGAGAGAGAGAGAGAGAAAGAAATAAAGGGAGAAAGTTAGAGAGAAGGAGAAGAGAGAGATAGGGGAACCCGAGAGGATATAGAGAGGAGATACATTACCACTTAGGAACATCACTGAACACGTCTATTCGCAGATGTGTCACTCAGAAGAAGGTGAATTCTAAATGTTCCAAATCCTTTATGTGAAACAAAGTGAAAACTGCGGTGATAGATTCCTAGTTTTGCTATAAGGTCACTGATTTGCATGATACTTTCGGCTGTTGTGTGTATCCAAAGGTGAAGCAAAGGTCTAACGCAGTGCCTATTTTTGTTACAGACTAGGGTACGACAGTGAGGAGCGGCGAACCCAAATTCGAGCAGCCTGGTGTGCGCGGCGCAATCGCAGCATCGTGATTCAGCTACTTGGGTAGTTCTCGTAAACTGTAATCGCAGGCAAGGTTGGGAGAAAGGGAGTAGCCTTCGACTGCCCATCACTGTATTGATCAGTAGTCAACAAATCACGGCACTAGTAAAGTTTCAGCTCATTGGAACACGCGCAGTTATGGTTGTGGCGATAATATGGCGATCGCGTGGCGCACCAAAAGTACAGCAGTTTAAAATATATTTTATGTAGGCCCACGTACAATATGTAATATATTCAAGTGCAATAACGCAAAAAAAACATTATCAAGTGTCCTAATAAGCAAATAATAAAGTCGTTATTCAAGAGTTTACATAGACATGAAAATTTAGTAACAAAACTAAACGATAATAAAAAAAAGAGAACCCTGAGTGAAAAAAATTACCAAATACACCTAACACAAATTAAAAATAAAAGTGCAATCGCATTACAAAACGTAAGAAAAACTACGATGTTGTAGAGGATATTCTTTGGAAAATACCTAGAGAGTAATATAATCTAAAAGAGAGAGGATGGATTAAGAGAGAGAGAGAGAGAGGAGAGAGAGAGGAGAGAGAGGAGAGAGAGAGAGAGAGAGGAGGAGGGAGAGAGAGAGGGAGAGAGAGAGAGAGGGAGAGAGAGAGGAGAGAGAGAGGAGAGAGAGAGAGAGAGAGAGAGAGGAGGAGGGATAGAGAGAGGAGGAAAGAGAGAGAGGAGGGACAGAGAACACCAAATCATTTCATAGCTCGCCAAAAAATTCCTTGTACTGTACTGCTAAGCAAAGTTACCGCGAATTGGCTCCTAACATAAGTCCTTCCTGAAACATTTATCTTTTTTGTATATTTTAGTCGTTTAACCAAAATCGCGCATACTTATTACCATGCAAATGTATTAATTATTGATCATCCCCCCTTCTATAACTAACTCTTCCGACTAGTTCAAGCTAACCCCCTCACTGAGTAAACTCGCGTGATGCGCGGCGAGTGCATGGCGAAGGCTTGGCGAAAAAATGCGCGGGGTGAGGCGCACCAGTGTCAGTGCATTACCGGCGTTAGCAGTGCACCGTAAAAGTGTTACCTTCGACAAATCGCCGTCTTAATCCATCTAGTTGAATTCATTGTATCCGCGTTCAGTGAACACATTCCACCCAGAGATTTCAGGGCAGACGAATCTAAATTAGAGGGAAGTTAATAAATTATTATTATAAAAAAACATGTTAGGCAGTAGTCCAATTTCGACGTAAGAATTAACAAAAACTTGTAAACCTAAGCTACAGCTCAACGTTGTATCACCACAAATACTCATTCTTATACAGTTAACCATATTATGTCCCAATTATCATAAAAACGCATATAGAAAAAATTCCACAAACCTAACGGCATTCTAGCTACTGTAATTCGAAATCCCTCTCGATTGAAGCGGATTTTCATCTGAAATTAATTAGCTTTTGCAGATGCATGGACAGCATGGAGCTGCAAATTAAAAAATTCAACCAGTACGCAAAAATGGTTATAGATCTACAAATGATTAATTGCATTCATATCTATTTCTACCATTACATCAATATACTACTGTATATTTAAGATAAAATATAAATAAAAAAAATTGCAGATGCATGGAGTTGCAAAATCAAACGATTCATCTTAGGGTATCCTTTTGATTGCATATGTTTCTATGTGTGTATCAATAAACTATTATATAATCAGCAGACAAAAATGGGTAGAAATTTAGTTTTGAAAAAAATTAATTAATTACGAGATAAAATATAAATAAAAAAATCTCCTACTCCGAGATCATTTGAGATGAAAAGCACTGTCTCGTTGACGACATTCAGTGAAAATGAGGGTGCAGAATAGTGAATGAGATTGGTGACTTGACGACCGTCGACCCGCGACATCACCAAATCCTGAAACGAAACAAAGGTTTACGGTGCGATAGCGCCGCGCGGGAGATAAGGTGTGCGGCAAAAACATGGCGCACAGGTGCGCAGGGAATAAGGTGCGCCACGCGGGAAATAAGGTGTGCGGCAAAAACACGGCGCACAGGTGCGCGGGGAATAAGGTGCGCCGCGCAGGAAACAGGGTGTGCGCACGGCGCACAGGTGCGCATTTACGGAAGTATGTTGAAAGAACGTATATCCCAGGAAATGATGGATGGGCACGGACCGCAAATGTGCCACAGGCGCGCCAACTGGAATAGCACACGTTTCGCACAGTTACCAATGAATAAGATAAACTCTACCTTCGTCGCAATAAAATCGGCCACCAATCGATCAACTTCTTCTGTTTCGTACAAAACGAGAGAGATCTTTCGAACGGGAGAGGTACCTTTTTGACGATGTTGCAAGATGTGGTATCTGAAGTAAATACAATTAAATGTGTTTGTTTATAACACTCCGTTCTACTCGTCGTTCATGATTTCATTACCGTACTAACATATTTTTCGTCAGCTTATAAATACCAATGAATGTAATTTTACCTATGCGGATATTTGAGAAGAAAATTCGAGCAACTTTTCCTCAATGGAATATTGATGCCATGGAAGGAATTAAGCCCATCTGGGGTAGATGAACACTCGAGGTCCTCTGAAATAAACATAAACGATTAATAACCGGAAAAGAACATAACTATGTACAAAAGTTAATGAAGGATAAAACAACTAAAAAAACACAGCAACTCTTGAAAACAATCAACAAGCGTTTATTAACTCCTAACGTCCTAACGTTACCAAGCCCTATAAAATAAGACACTTACCAAGCTTCAATTTTACTTTTCAGTAAGTTTTCACTAATTTTAAGCTCATACTTTTTCTAAGTTTATGTGCAGGTACTGGGTTGCCTGTGGTACAGCACATAACATTCAAATCTATCAGAAACCATCAAAATAAACCTTGAAAAGTCGACTCAAAACTATCATAAAACAACGGACTTGGTACACATATTGGGCAGCACTCTCCCCTTTGTTGTACGGGTTTTTCATCATTGCTGCATGTAGAACACTTGGCAGACGAACAGGTTATCTGAAATTTTTGATTTAATGGGACGAACTAACAACTAGCAAACAACCAATTTGTAATAACCTTCTGCTGAAACATCAGCTTTTCGTGTTAGATGGCCGGCACAAAAAAACTACCAACTCGGAAAGGCACCACACCCAATAAAAAAAGTTCTATTCTATACTACAAGTGAGGAACAAAAAATAACAATCAATCAAATAAACAGGATAAGGTAAATTCCGGGAGCAAGTTCCACATAAACATAAATGGTTCGACGTTTTAATTAATATGTAAATAGAGAGAAAAGAAAATGAATAAAAACAATTTAATAATTAAAAAGAGTTCTACCTGACCCTCGGTACACGTACAAGTTGTGCAGTCGGATCGTCGGAATGAAGTGCCATTCTGAAAAAAATAATTAATTAATATAAATAAATAAATAAAATATTCCAGGATATAATTAATACATTTTGGACAACGTCATGGAAGAAATTTTGTAGGTATACCGCGCGCACTGCGAATATTTTTAGTAAGCCGCGCGCTGCACACTCATTTTTAGCGAAAGAAATAAACCTCGGCGGGCTGCTGTTGCGGCTTACTCTAGCTTACCAAAGCGAAACTTTGGCCGGTGCGCGGCCTACAAACAATAGGTGGGCCCACACACGGCCGCGCATCCAGTTCGGGCGCGGTGTAGGCCATGTGCCGGCGTGAGGTGCGCCTGGTGTGCGCAGGCGGCCCACCCTTTTCGGGCCCAGTGTAGGCCGCGCACCGGCCAAGTTTCCTCAGTGCTACAGTACCTCGTATACTCGTCGAAGTCCGGTCGGAGTCTTGAATACACAACGATTCGCACCTTCTTCTTTATAACTACAGAACCCGCAACAGATTCCCCGTCGAAAAATTAGAGTGCAGTTACGGGAAACACAGACGAACCTGCAAATACGTGATCTATTAATAATACTAAACGGTTATAAAATTCCACTTGGCACACTTGTGGCGCCAGTGTGGCACACATGTGCGCCTTTCAAAAAATGTGAATTATATTTCCAGTACCTTTTACAGAGTATTCCGCCAGCCAAACAGGAACATTCACTGCAGTCATCGATCCTGAAAAATATAGAAAACACCAATTTTGGCAGGCATAAAAAAAGTTGTATCCCTCGGATTAGAAATGCAAAATTAAAACCAGAAACGGGGAAACGACCCTAGACTACACTGAAGAAGCTCCGTCGCCATGCACCAAAAATTAAGGCCCACCGGAGGTGTGTCATAAAGGGTAGTGAAACTTGGCGTGCAAGCGGCAACCTTGCATGCGGCGTGGAAAAATGTGGCACGTCGTTGGGTCTTGGCGTGCAAGCTGCCCGCAGTAAAGTTGCCGCTTGCACGCCGTAAAGTTGCCGTCTGGACGCCGTAAAGTTGCAGCTTGCATGCCAAGTTTCGTCAGTGAATCGGCGTACCTACAGCGGCCTTTTGGTGCCGGCGCGGTAGTCGGTAGGTGCGCAGCATGTGCGCTAACATGGTGTACACCTTTTGCGCACCCTTCCCCAATGACAATATTCATTTGGTATTATTTCCTACTAGACAGCCCACCAAAAAGTAGTTCCAACAGTGTACGTCCTGTTCAAAAAGGTGCAAAATTGATTCTGTTTGCGCGCCGGACGGGAGCGAGGAGCAAGCACTTGGGCATGCGAGGGTGCACACTCACGACAGCAACGGCCGGGATACTCTACCTGAATTAATTACTTATTAATTTTTGTTATTAACAAATTAGCTGTTACAAGTAGTACATACACATTACTAAAGAGCGCACGCAAGACCAGAACAAATACTACAAATTTTCCAGTTCTATGTGATTACTGTACTTAGTATATCAATGTTGTAGATTTTCAACAGGCGATTTGAGTTTGTTGATGCATCAATAAAGATTTATATGCATGTAATACTGTCGTTTTTTATAAATTTTTGACCGATAAATTCAAAATAATACTACATACAGGACCTCCGTTATATAAATGTTCACAGAAAGTTAAGAATTCATGAAGATTATCAATTCAACAAACCGTTTTTATGCAGTTCAAGACAGGACAACCAATCCGCGTGCAGTGTGTGTACTGTAAAAATTAATTATTTAGAACACATAAATCCACTGTGCAACCTCAGAAGACTATAGCGTGAACATGGTCCTGTGGTGTAGTGGTTATCACGTCTGCTTCACACGCAGAAGGTCGCCGGTTCGATCCCGGCCAGGACCTGGTGTTTTGCGGTGGAAGGCACTTGTCAAGATTCATTTTCAGCTATCAATAAAATAAATAAACTACTCTTTTACCTTTTCCTCCCAGATGAAGAGAAATAATAACAAAATTTTTCAGCCTCGCGCCGTTTGGTGAACAAACTTGGTGCCGCGCTTTTTTGGCACCTTTTGGGACAATATGTGAGAAAAATCAACGCATAGATTACTGAAACTTAGCGCACACCTAACTGGATGTGTGCCGCGCTCAGAAAAAAATTCGTAGAGTGCGACAATTGGAATTGGACACCTTTTGCACCAGTGCATTTAGATTTAGCTTCAATGACAAACTTTCCAACATGTTATATCTATAGCTAACTCACACTGCCTTCGATAATCGTGCATCGTACGCACGGATCCCTCGTGTTGTACGGTATCAGCTGAATACTATAATCTGGACTTCTGAGTTTGCACACTGGACAGCAGAGTCCAGACAGTGAGATCGGATTCTCACAGTCAGAAACGCAGACCTCGCGAACAGAGGTGATAATGCCAGCCTGGAAATATTAGCAACATACCGTAACATATAGTTCATAATAAATATTATTAATATTATACATATTACCAAGACCAAATAATATCAGGGAGAAAGCTCTACCGTACGCCTGCCACCAAATGACCTAATCGTATTTCAAGGGGATGACCGTGTTACAAAATAGTGTGGTTGCAGCGAGGCGAGAACGTGGCGCCTAGCCTAGCATAGAAGTGTCGTTGGCGAATGCTGGGCCCACAAAATGCGCGCGACGATAGATAGGGGCGTGTCGCGAAACGATAAAATCCTTCGCGACGTACTATAATATTTCCAGTGATCAACAAACCTTACATTGCAGTCTCGTACATAGATTCAGAACGCTGGGCCACGATTCGCCATCTCCATGCGTCACACATAAAAATGCACTACATACTATAAATACATCAGGAGAGATAAAAACACTCACAGGCTAGACTCATTCAAGAGGTCTAGCTTCTTATGTGGTGCTAAATCATTATTGATTCAAGTTACAATTAATATGTATATAAAATGGGAATTTTAAAATGCTACAATAAACAGATCGACATTGAAATGAATTTGAAATGAATGTGCTGCACAATAACTATTTAAAGTTCCTAAATGGAGCAAGCATTGCACGAATCTCCATAAGATCATCTTTGAGGCAATAAGTAACGGATGGGTCATAAACCACCCGTTACTTATTTTATTATGTAACCTGTAACATTCAACTGACAATACGATGCGCCAGAAGTGCGCCGGCACGAATCTGATGTATTGCGAGACGCTGCGTTTTTCTTCAACTCAACGAATACTTCTTCTTTTTTTTGCGCCCAGAATCTCAAACCCTCATTTTAAAAAGCAATTTGTAAGGAAAAGTCGAGTAAACTAGCTGCACTGGGACCATTAATCAGGATTTAAACTCTTGGTCGCATATGGGCATATGGGCCCTTCCTTGGCCTCTTCGCCATTATGAGCTCAAACTCAAACCTCAAAGAATCCAAAAAAAAGTCAGCTCAATAAACATGTGTTCTTGCTGTTTTCGTTGAAAATTATTATTGTATAGTAATTAGCAATTCTACTTTAGAAGGAGACTGCATTGGATGCTGGAACTAACCGATTTTAGAGGTTACGTCCAAAAAAAATCTGTACTTTTCTAAGTTTTTTTTCTCACTGAAAATTCAGAATAAGTTTTGTGGGCTGAGCTTTCAGCTAAAAGTCCGTAACTATCTGGAAGTACACAAAAGCCACATATAAAAGTACACAAAAGGTGCATATGTTAATATGTAAGATCCGAACCCACCCCCCCCCCCCCCTGAAAATGCACTTTCCTATGTTTTGTGATCTTTTCCTTGATTAACTCGACACATTTCCTAAGATCCATCAATCAAATCAATCAAAAAAGAAATCTTTGAAATGTCAAACAAGTGACATCTTATCACTTTTCTGCACACAGAAAAACAACATGACTTGAGAAAAAAGAGGAAAACAGTTTTGACAATTTTGTTATAGAAATATTCTAAAAGAATATCACATGTACTATAAAATAAGGTAAATCAATCATAGGTAAAGTGGTCAAGTCGCTAACCTAACGGAGATGAATTACAGATTTTTGATAATTTTACATGATTTTATTTATTTTACATTTTTTTTTAATTTATAGTCGGTTAATTGGAATTTCCATCTATGTCAAAAAAGTTACCAAGATATGTGCATCCGAGGCATTTTGTACAACAACTCGAGTCAGACGGTCCTACAGCGAAAGGACAATCCGTTAGAGAAGGACAGTTCTCCAGGTGACACGACATCGAGCCATTCTGAAACGAGATGGGGGTAGACGGAATCGAACCTGCGATGTGTGAGCGCCTCCTTGGCTATGACAACTATGTAGTGTGCTACGCGGTACCTACAGAAAAGCTGGGCGGCCCGTGAAAATGTGAAGCAGAAAATGATTAGCAGTAGCAGTTTTTATAAATGAGAGCAAACATTATGAAGTCCAGGTATTCTATATTTTTTTTGTATTATTATCCATTTATTCGTTGTTAATCGCCTTGTATTGTCAAAACTTGCGCGATACTTTGTTGTCGTAATAAATGTTATGTTATGTTATGTTATTAAATACCCTGTTTACCTGACACCGACACAACGCGCACTGATTGCCGGACAGTTTTACGTGCGTCACGTTGAGAGGTGAAACTTCTGACGACGACGAGCAAAGTTCTGAAAATGGTTGTTCTGCAAGTTCTAAAAGCCCGCGTGCCGCACCGTCGTGCGCCTCTGGCGCACCGGTGGCATTCTTAAGATGCGGCGAATGGCGGCGCATTTTTGACAAGGTGAATTTTTGTATAGCAACATCTTGACCTCACCATAAATGTATCTGAATCTTTTACACTGTGCCGCACACTTTAGGCGAAAAAGGTGCGCGGCGAGCTACCGCACACTTCAGGCGAAAAAAGGTGCGCGGCGGCCGCACACTTCAGGCGAAAAAAGGGATGCGCGGCGAGCCACCACACACAAGTGGTTCACTTTTTGGAAGTAAGGAATCCCAGTAAGGTTCTGCGACATAAATATCACCTTTTCCAGCCAGAAATGCGTTGACGCTGATTACGACGTATGTAATCAAGCAAAGAGGCAACCACTTCATACAGTAACCAGAATAGTCATGCCATACAGTAAGAAGTTAAGGGCGATCGATCAGAGGGGCCAATCAATCCTGCAAATTTGTTATACTACAATAATATAAAGTAGATAATTCCACCTGTTCTAATAGCAATCATACATAAGTAAGGTATAAAAATATCAAAAAATCTACAGAACGAGCATAAAATATTCAAATTATGTAAGTAAAGTGACAAAATGGCAGGATACAATTTGTAACAAAAAAAAGGTCAACCTTTATGAGAAATACATGACTTTACGGCAAAAAGTCCTGACATTGGAAAAAAAAGCCAAAGTGCAAAAACAAAGGACTGACTAAAGTAAAAGACAGACAATGGTGACAATGGTGAGAGTTTGTCACACGCGCAACAATATAAGTACAACAAATACATTGAGCAATAAAATGCCAATCTATTACTTTATTTGAAAAGGTCAAAAGAAGCATATTCCGAGTTGGACGATGTAACAACGCTATGAATTGCGTTGTTTATGCGTAATAAATCACAGATGATTAATTAATTGGTGGTAATTCTTACCAAAAACCGTACGGCGTACTTACTATTCGCTCAAACGATTATGACTAAAAGAAATACGCAAGGATTACACAAGCACGAAATAATCCAAAAATATAAGATCCAAAGCAATGTCTTTCAAAGTCTGGCCATTTCTTTGTCACAAAAGAACAAATGACATATGCTATACCAGACCAAGACCCGCCCATTCAGCTATTTTATACACAAAAAGAAATTCCAGACGCAGAAAAACTTCCGGAAAAGTAAGAATTTAGAAGGGTAACCCATGTCGATATGTACGCTAATGTTATAGGAAGTTCTGAATAGAATGAAAGCTCAAAAACATAGTAAATTTGTTCCAGCAGATAGGTAGAATAACTCCCAGACGCAGTATTAAAAATAATAATTCAGAAACACAAAAAAACTAAGAATTTAGAAAACGTGGAAGATACCCGTGTATCCTAGTTATAAGGCCAAGACCACCCATGTAGTTAAACCCCCTACAAAAGGCCTTATCCTCATAGCCTGATACCCCATCGATTCACAAAACCCCCTAATTTCTTGTGCATACTAATTAACACCATGTATTATTCATCAATGCTGAGCGTTAACTTTCACATGTAACATAAGCCTGATAAACACTATTCATTCACACGTAACTGGCGTAACTTACGCCAGGAAATGAAGCATACCGTAAATCGGACTTACATGGGACAAAATATTTCCTCTCACCCCTACCTAGTCCCTAGCTCCCAAATACCCAACAGGGTCGTAAAACATTTGTCAACCGGACGCGAAATATTTTTATTTTGTACAGTTGCACATATCTATAAACCCATTGAAAACCGATGCGTTACCACTAACACATTCGGGCAATAACTACGGTAATGTAGTACCGTAGTTACCGTGGTGCCCTTCTACATAAAACATCTAGAGTAATTACGGTAATAGGTAATAGTCGCGGAACTCTGATAAAGAAGTTATATTTCAAAATCTTCGCACGCGCACAAGGTATACCAGCCGAAACACTAAATCAAAAAGAACTCTCCTAACAAAACAAATGTTATAATATTTATTCATGTATTTTACACAATTAAACAATATGGTACATGGATAACTGGGCCGAAAAGTTAAATATGCGAATCAACGATAAGACAAAGAAGTTAATATTCAGCGGCACCCAAGTCTGCTTTAAAGCGGTGTGGCACGTGAATTGTGTTCCATTCTGGGCCGGAAATGCTCAGAATAGCACAAGCTGTCCAGTATACGTTTCACAAAACATATGCCACGCAGCTTTAAATATAGTAATCAATGCGTTCTTCATGAAAACGGAAGCAGATCATTTCATTTGAGCAATTTGGTGACTTTATCTAGAAAACACATAATTAGAGATCCAGCTAAGGGTACTCATATGAACAAAATCATATTGGCTAAGACACAAGAACATACAACCCAAACAAGTTACCACTAAAAGTAACAAGCTTAGTCACCATTAATTAAAAGTATCCCCGAGCACCAAAAATTAATTAGTCATAAAAGGAATAATGCGTTTTAGTCATTCAGTAGGTAAAAGTACATGCAATTACAAGAGTTAAAGAGTTATAAGTTGAACGGGCACATGAATCATACAAACAAAAAGGAAGCAAGATTCGATGCATGCAATGCAGTCAAATATATGCGAGTGTCTCACATAAAATAAATCCCCAAAACACTCACTGATCCCAAACTCTTTCTATCTACAGTACCTGTCCTCACACGGTTAATTGAAAAAAAATGACCCGAGGTAAAATGAATGTAGTGCAGGGGCATATTACAATGTTTAATCAGGAGTCTGGATTTGGGAATAAATTTGCATAAATTACAACTACGAATAGGGAATGTTTCCCTATAGAAGTAAGTGGGGTGGGGAGATATCTCCCACTCAGATTCCCAAATGTCCAAAAGGCGCGGCCGAGATCGAAGACCTGCTCAATGTGTTGCTCATATTGGAGATGGTCACATCTTCCGTGTCAATAGCATCCGAGATTTGTGTGCATCCATCCTTGAACTGGTCATACAGCCCTTGCAGTGATTTCATACCTTCACGTTCCTAAAACACAACCAAATCTGTTGATTTGTTCCAAATCGTAAAACATTTCATTCAACTTCTTTATATACTACTTTCTTTTCATCATTTCATTGTGATACACACCCTGTGGTGTTATTTAATAAATAAATAAATAAACATCAACACGAACTTTCATATCGAGGGAATACTTTCCCAGCCTGAAATTAGTATTCCAGTTTGGATAATACCAGTGCATATAAAACTTTGTATCAACACCGTAACAAGATAAGACAAGAACGACTAGGAAATGGGGGAAGCTAATGTGAGACAGTGAGACTAAGTAATCGTGTTATTTTAAATTCAAATTTCCTTGCGCGCTCCACACCAAACAAAATGTTTCTCACAGTCATAAAGAAGCGGGAGTCATACTGATTCGTTAGTTTCGTCGTTTCGTAAAAAAAGTATTTTTAAACTAAAAAAAGAGGTACCGGCACTGCATACTACATCAACACATGTATAAACGAGGAACGGAAAACCTACGCAAGCCGCAAGCTGAACGTCATAAAATGTGGACAATTTATAACACAAAACGCTAACCTTCTTCACAAGTTCCTTATACTTTTCCACCATTCCCACTATTCGTTCCTTGTGCTGACTGTGCAACTGAGCTGTAGCGAACTTGATCTGTGACAGTTCGGCGTTTTTCTAAACGAAGACATAGTGTTAAGGTTAGTTGATAAGATGATACAAGCCTTCATCGGGAGGTGATTTAGACTAATTTGCATATAATGTATAAGTATTGGACGTTGACGGTTTTTTCGGGAGATGATTCCCCTAACAGAAGGGTGATAGCTAAGAGACCGGGAGATGGTCGTCCGCATTTGGCGGGGTGCTTTATGCTATGGGTTAAGTATTATAGTGGTGTATTGGTTACTAATTAACAACCTCGCACTCAAAATGTTAAACATATAACTCTTAAACATGCAAGATGATTGAAACTCGGTAACTCAGAACAAAGATGGCAGAAAGACTTAGTGCCAGTGCCAACAAAAGCAATCTCTATTCTCTGTTGTTGTAAAGAAAGCAGTCCTCAAAAAATACTCACACTGGCACGACATACGCAAACAAATTCAATTCTAATCATAAGTGCCTTCGCAAAACATAAAAGCGAGAGTTTTTAGTTTCTGCACAACAATAACAAATTTTTATAATTACAAAAAAAAATGAAATACCTGTCTAAGTTGTTCATCGATTGCTCCCTGACTCTTCAAACGCTCCTCGGCGGCACTGAAACAATAAATTAATAAAGAATAATAATTAATAAAATTTCATGGTCAAAGATACTTTATGTATGCTCACAGTCAAAGTCAGCACTAGTAATGCCTATGTGAAAAAATTACTTGTGATCATGAAAGGTGAAACCAGCTAACTCATATTAGGCTAGATAACACATTCGTTACAAAAAGAGAACATGGAACTAGTAGCAACGTGTATTCGTGAATAGCGATATCACTCCCATTAAAGCGAAATACCGGCCGGATTTTGAAACTCGTCGTATGCATCCTCTTTTGTATGCAGCATGTGCAAATGAGCATAATTTAGCATAAAACAACGACTCCAAATCGACCCCACTTAACATAAAGACATAAGAATGCAATTACGTTTCAAAAACCGGCCGGTATTTCGCTTTAAAAGAAAAATGCATCATGTCTTGTAGAAACTCTCGCGCTTCATCATACTCATACATGCTTTTGTAAATGAGGCGGCGTAACATGACACACAAGTATACCACTGGGCCGGTTAAACACACAAACAATACTACTATACTTACGCTACATCGAGGTGTAGTTGTTCCTTCCTCTCCTGAAGGTCAACCTGCTTTTTCTCGTACGTTTGTGCCGTCTGAATATGTTGTTTCCTTGATTCGACCAGTCGCTCCTTCGATACTTCCACCTCGAACTTCTTGTCATTCACTTCTGCAAATAAAAACTAATATTAAAAATAGTAACTATAGATGCTCAGTTCACATCAGGTGAGCAGAATTGACAATTGACATTATTGAAGGAATGTAAACTATCGGCTCAGGTGATACGCGGTGCGCCGTTATTTTAATATTCTCAAACATATCTTATATATATACCAGCCGTTCGAAGAGCCCTACGGGCTCTTCTCCGACTGGAGGAATCGGCCTTCGGCCGATTGTTACCCTATTAAAAAGAAGGAATTTCTACAAAGATAAAAAGACGTTCATTTATGTTTATGTGGAAACGTATAATTTGGTTCTGGACTTCAGCCTTTTTGCAAATCATGTAAATTTGCTATTGCAATTCTCCTCTAAATCTCCTATAAGATCCTCTTCGAATAGGCTAGCATAGCTCAACAGGTAGAGCGTTGGACTGTAAATCGAGAGAGATTGTGTGCTGCTGTGGGTTCGAAACCTGCCAGCGGCAAAGATTTTGTATGTTCTTTTCTTTATGAAAGGATTTCGTTATGTTCACACAAACAAAAAAGTAAACTCTTCTCCTTTATATAATAAGATACGCGGCAATAAGCAACTAGAACGCCTACCGTACATGCATGGCAAATAAATTCATAATGTCTGCAAGCGGAATCGCTGCCGCACGTGACGCACAGGGTAAAGGGCGGGAGGCGGTGTTGTTTTGAATAAAATGTGTGTAGTTTGTAGCTTTCATTCTTTATTTTTTTTAACCGATCTGAGAAAATTCGTTAGTTATTCTTTATTTAGTTGTTATTCTTTAATTGATGAAAATAGCTGCTTTCAACATTTCTCCTGTTTATTGATGTTAGCATTCTCTAGTAACATGACACAGAAATATGTGTTTTATTTTGTTACCGTGCATGTTTCCAGATACTTGTAAACTTTTTGTGTATTTTGTCCTTCGTGTTTTAGCGTTTTATTATTGCGTGGTTTGTATGTATTCTCTGGATATATTAAATCTTTATTTGAACTATCTTACAGTCCCTCACTCTTCATGTGCTTTAGTTGCTGATGTTTATTTTACGTTTGTGAAAACCTACCTTTTCGCCTTTCGCTTCCGATCACTTTATTGTGCCTGTTTGTGAATAAAGTTTTGTATATGTAATATGCACGTTTCAGTTATGGCGCAGAAACACACAAACCCTGCATTTTCCGAAAACTACTCCCAAGCAACGTAACTATAATGGATTCGTCACATGCGAGGTATGTTGTGATAGTTGGAATTAGAAGCAGAGAGCAAGTCTGCTTTATCTCTTTTGTCCTTCTCCTTCAATTGGTACAGTCTGTATTTCCGTCGTAGATAATTATAATTGTTTGGATTGATCGGAAGCTTCTGGCTGGGGATTTTACTTGCTTAGGATGTTCTTCCCTTGTGAAGTTTGAGTTTAACGAATACTAATTATTCATTAGCCGCCCCTGAGTCCCGTTTTAATATCATGTGATTCGCTAGCCGTTCTGTCATCTCTAACTCAAGATTTAACTTGAGGCTGACTCAAAATTGAGACTGACTCTTCTACTCAAGATTTAATTCCATTGTAATTGTATATTTTTAGATATCAATGATGGTTTGGCAAACGATGGCCTGCGCTCACTCACTCGTTGGATTTCCTGATTGATTTGTGAGACAGTTCCTGCACTATTTACGATAAGGTATGTAATGATCAAAATGCTTCATTTTCATTGTTGCGTAAAATTCACTATTACTGCTGTTCTGTGGGAATACTTTTACAAATTAGCGACTTGTTTGGCGTTTCCCGCCTTCAATTCCATCACATTTATTATTTATTAATCAAGTAATACCACAGGTCACATGTGTGCATCGTAAATGATATGATGAAGAGAAGGTAGTCGTATAACTGGTTATATTGTCGCTTAGAAAAGAACTAAAAATAAGTAAATAATAGAATATCAATCGTAGTTCATTATTCTGGCTTCAAGTATTACATGGATGGTTTCTCGAATATTTGCCTCGATCGTATGGTATGTGGGTGACGCTGTATTGTTAAACCCACGAGTTACGAACTGAATGATTCGGAGCGACCCAATAGATACTCAAAATCTAACAGTCTGCAACCCTGCGCGCTACAATAATATGGTGTTTAGTGAATAAGCAGCTTTTTGTTGTGAATTCTTAGTTGCGTTCATAATATGTATTTCTTCAGGTTTTCTGCACGAAGCAACCTGCCTGGATGAGGGACAGGTTTCTTATCCCATGTGTCGTTTTGGAATCTTCACGGAGCGCTGCGACATTTGAAGCTACAACTTGACTCGAGAGAGGTCAAGCGAATTTTCCAATAATTTGCATATAGCGTTCGTAGTGTTTCTTGTAGCAGGGTATGCGTTCGGCGTGGGGTTTCCGAAAATGAAATGCTTCAAAATCCCGTTCGTTCGAGATGGCCACCCCAGAATCCCGATTTTTTGTAGGAAAACCAAGCCTGCTGTACGCAGCAGAGCTACATATCCAAGCGGTTTTTTTCGCAAAGCCCATGTCGTAGTTCCTTTTAATTCATATTCTTTGCTCTCTTGTACACTCGGTGTTTGTTATTATTTTGGATTGTTTATTAAATTGTGTAGGCGAATACTACGCTTATTTCATTTTTAAGCCGTTTTCTTCGATTTGTTTTTATGAATCTTAATTGCAAGTCCATTATATAATGGTATTACGTTTGTTTATCTTAATTGCCCACCCACATGTTACACAGTAAATATTTTCTGATCTCCAGTTATCAAGTATGCGATCACGATCACTGCATCTGTGTGATGTGATCGATGGTCTGGATAGTTTTCCTCAATATTTACTTCTAGCTAACAATCAGAAGCTGCTTACGTTGATAAATAGATATAACTGTCTCGCCACGCTGTTCCTATCCATGTAAATCCTTGTCGTAACTTTGTTGTAAGATTTATTTTATGTGAATAAATTTTTTTCGAAATTGCTGTTGGAAAAAGGTTTTTTTGCTCATAAAATTGGATAAATGAAGAACTAAATTCGCCTCTGATTCCTCGAAAAAATGCTCCAACTTTCGTGCACCGCTGAAGGCCTTTGTGCATCTCTTTAATTACAGTATTCCGACACCATTTACGGTTGCAGAATATACCGTAACCACGCAGGGAGTATCAATTTACAAGGCCTGAATTGTTGTCTACTCGATTCTACGTGATTTTTTACCTAGAAAAGTTGTGTATAGACGTATGTGTGTAGAGACGACATCGCTATTTCAACGATCCTAGGATCATCATTTTCAGTTCCTCACTTCACTAACTGATCACCTCTAGAAATAAATAAAATAAACCTTTTACGCTTCAAGAGCGTGCACCTTTATTCAAGGGAGGAAATACAGTTTGCTTATGACATGTTCCTCAGAGGTCCTGAGCACTCGGCGACGAGTTCCAGATGACAAATTGCTCGACGCCTTCGGGCTAGGGCCAGGAGGAAATACAGCCTTCCAGGTGCTTGTAATTTACCATACTAGCAGCTAAGCACTGGCGGTAACTTTTCTAACGATAACGTAGGATCTAGTAAACAAGTCTGCAGACCACTCCGGTCACTTTTAGTGAAGTTGCACTGTTGCACTTGACTTATTACATTTGGGTACTGTAAATGATGTCATTAGAAACGGTAGTTTCACAGGGAGTGGACATACAGTCCTGGAGAGTGGTCTATTGAACTCTACGTGATTTTTTACAGAGTTTATCTGCTAACGTAGTAAATTGCACGGGCCTGGGAGGCGGAATTTTTAGGTGTTACTAGCGAAGTCGCGAAGTTCTGAAAAATGAAGATTCTCGATTCTTTGAAAAATCTATATTGCACCATAAGCTACAGATGGAACTTTTCTGGGGTAAAACATCACGTAGAATCCAATGGACAACATTTCAGGACTGCAAAACACATGCCTGTAGAGCTACAGTAATCAAGCAGCAATTACAGCACCCAATTACAGTAACTCGGCGGAGTAACTTCATAGAGAATGAACAAGCAATTCTGAAATGAGGCTCATTGGATTCTACGTGATTTTTTACCCCAGAAAAGTGCCATGTGTAGTTTATGGTGTAATATAGTGTTTTCAAAGAATCGAGAATCTTCATTTTCAGTACTTCGCCAGTACCACCTAGAAATTCAGCCTCCCAGGCCCGTGCAAATTACTATGTTAGCAGATAACCTCGGGCACTAACTTTTCTAATGTAAAAAATCACGTAGAATCCATTGGACAACATTTCAGGACTGCAAAACACATGCATGTAGAGCTACAGTAATCAAGCAGCAATTACAGCACCCAATTACAGTAACTCGGCGGAGTAACTTCATGGGAGTGGACAAGCAATTCTGAAATGAGGCTCATTGGATTCTACGTGTTTTTTTACCCCAGAAAGTTTATGGTGTAATATAGCCTTTTCAAAGAATCCAGAATCTTCATTTTCAGTACTTCGCCAGTACCACCTAGAAATTCAGCCTCCCAGGCCCGTGCAAATTACTATGTTAGCAGATAAACTCTGGGGGTAACTTTCCTAATGTAAAAAATCGCGTAGAATCCATTGGACAACATTTCAGACCACTTCCATCACTTCCTGTGAAGTTGAACTTGGTTTATTGCACTTGGGTACTGTAAATGACTCCGTTGGATATTGTAACTCCACAGGAAGTGACTGTTCAGTCCTGAAATGTTGTCCAATTGATTCTACGTGATTTTTTACATTAGAAAAGTTAGTGCCCGAGGTTATCTGCTAACATAGTAATTTGCACGGGCCTGGGAGGCTGAATTTCTAGGTGGTACTGGCGAAGTACTGAAAATGAAGATTCTGGATTCTTTGAAAAGGCTATATTACACCATAAACTACACATGGCACTTTTCTGGGGTAAAAAAACACGTAGAATCCAATGAGCCTCATTTCAGAATTGCTTGTCCACTCCCTATGAAGTTACTCCGTAGAGTTACTGTACTTGGGTACTGTAATTGCTGTTTGATTACTGTAGTTCTACATGCATGGGTTATGCAGTCCTGAAATGTTGTCCAATTGATTCTTCGTGATTTTTTACATTAGAAAAGTTACCGCCAGAGTCTTGCTGCTCATTTACTAAATTAGCGGTTACCAGCGAAGCTACAAATGAAGATTCTCGATTCTCTGAACCAGTCATTTAGCCTTCAAATCTATACATGGAACTTTCCTAGGTCAATAAAGCACGTAGAATCCATTAGACAACAATTCAGTCCCGGTATGATACTCCCTGCATAGTCACGATATATTCTTGTACTGGAAATGGTGCCGGAAACGGTAAATTAAAAAGGTGCACAATGGCCTTCCGGCGGTGCACAAAAATTAGCGCATTTTCTGAGGAATCTGGCTCAGAGGCCTACTTAAGTGTTCGTTTATGCTAGGCTTTCTAGGTTCTACTTCAAGAGGCGTAGTTGCATTGACCTATGCATAGGCACCTAGTCAGGAATGACATATTCAAGGAAACAGTCTCCAACGTAAGTTTACAATGTTATGTCGATAGGTGGAGCTTATCATCTCATCAATAAGGTATCTAACATCGCAATATTTACAGTATATATCGGACAGAGGATCTTTGATAGGATTACAGTAACAAAAATCTGTACACAAATTCTACGTATCTCGGAGCTTGCGGATGTTTCAGTGTCCAAGGTTCAATTAAAAGCCTCTCGAGGACTTCTAATTCTTTTTTACACAACCTGTTAAGCATCCATCATACACAATTTAAACTGCTGTAATGCAATCGTATAACACAACTTATTTTGGCAATTTAATGAGCAAAAAAACCTTTTCCGAAAGCAGTATAAAATTTTTTTATTCACATGAAAATATACCGTATAACAACTTTACGAAAAGAACACACATGAATAGAAACAGCGTGGCGAGACATTCCCATCTATTTATCAGCGTAAGCAGTTTCCGATTGTTAGCTAGAAGTACTACCCAGTCCAGACTATCGCCATCACAGTCATCACACAGTTTGTCACAAACTAATCATATGAAGACAATGTGGTTAGGCATGTTGGCAGCTAGTATTCTATTGGCAGTTAATAAACATAATACAGTATTCTATTCTGGGCTTGTATTTAAGATTCATAAAGCAAAATCGCAATAAAAGTTTAAAATGAAATGAACAATCCGAAATATAACAAACACGAGCGTACGAGCGAGCAAACACTTTGATATGAATTAAAAGGATCTACGCCGTGAGCTTTGCGAAAATTAAAGGAGAAATCCCTATTGGATGGGCAGTTCCCTTGCGTGCAGTGGATATGGTTTTCCTACAAAGGATGCCGGATTCAGAGATGGTCATCCCGAACAGAACGGGATTTTAAAGCATTTCATTTTCGGAAAGCCCATTCCGAACGCACATCCTCCTAACTACTACCATAAACAACAATAAGAAAGCTACTTTAAACCAAATTTTCTGGAAAAAATAACTTGATCTCCTTCGAGTCAGTTGTAACTTCAAACGTCGCAGTGTGCTATGAAGACCATCATCATGAATATTCCAAAACGGTAAATGGGATAATAAACCAGTCCCTCATCCAGTCAGGTCTTGCTTCGTGCAGAAAACCTGAAGAAAAAAACCCACATATTATGAACGCAAGTAGTCACAACAACATACTGCTTATTCAACAAACGCCACTTTACAGTCGCAACAAGTTAATCCCAATCATGCAATACTTAACTTATGTCCTAAAAACCCACACGTACTTGAAGCCAGAACCATGTACTACGCTTGGTATTCTGTTATTTCTATTTTTTTTATCCCTTTTCTAAGCGGCAATACAGCAGTTATACGACAATCGTCTCTTCATCATATCATTTACGATGCAGTACCTATGGTATCTTATCGTACAAAGGAGAAGAGTTTACTTTTTTTGTTTGTGTGAACGAAACGAAAATTAGGATATCTGAAGGCTATAAAATGAGAGCCGGAGCCCAGTCTTCAGCTAGCCAAATCGATAGAATGTCATTTTTTTTCAAGATACGTTACAAACGTTTCACAACAGTGCCACTGTTCCTGCATTTCAACCTTTGAAAGTCGCCTCAGGCGGCGATAGCCGCCTGGTTACTTAATAAATAAAGATGTGGTGTATTGGAAGTCGGGAAACCGCAAACTAGTTGCGAATTTGTAAAAGAATTACGTATTCACAAAAACAACAATGAAGCATTTTGGTCATTACATACCTTGGCTGTAAATCGAGTTGAGTCCACTAGACAATACATAGTGCAGGAACTGTCTCACAAATCAATCAGGAAATCCAACGAGTGAGTGAGCGCAGCCCATCGTTTGCCAAACCATCATTGATATCTAAAAATATACAATTACAATGGAATTAAATCTTGAGTAGAAGAGTCAGCCTCAATTTTGAGTCAGCCTCAAGTTAAATCTTGAGTTAGAGATGACAGAACGGCTAGCGAATCACATGATATTAAAACGGGACTCAGGGGCGGCTAATGAATAATTAGTATTCGTTAAACTCAAACTTCACAAGGGAAGAACATCCTAAGCAAGTAAAATCCCCAGCCAGAAGCTTCCGATCAATCCAAACAATTATAATTATCTACGACGGAAATACAGACTGTACCAATTGAAGGAGAAGGACAAAAGAGATAAAGCAGACTTGCTCTCTGCTTCTAATTCCAACTATCACAACATACCTCGCATGTGACGAATCCATTATAGTTACGTTGCTTGGGAGTAGTTTTCGGAAAATGCAGGGTTTGTGTGTTTCTGCGCCATAACTGAAACGTGCATATTACATATACAAAACTTTATTCACAAACAGGCACAATAAAGTGATCGGAAGCGAAAGGCGAAAAGGTAGGTTTTCACAAACGTAAAATAAACATCAGCAACTAAAGCACATGAAGGGTGAGGGACTGTAAGATAGTTCAAATGAAGATTTAATATATCCAGAGAATACATACAACCACGCAATAATAAAACGCTAAAACACGAAGGACAAAATACACAAAAAGTTTACAAGTATCTGGAAACATGCACGGTAACAAAATAAAACACATATTTCTGTGTCATGTTACTAGAATGCTAACATCAATAAACAGGAGAAATGTTGAAAGCAGCTATTTTCATCAATTAAAGAATAACAACTAAATAAAGAATAACTAACGAATTTTCTCAGATCGGTTAAAAAAAATAAAGAATGAAAGCTACAAACTACACACATTTTATTCAAAACAACACCGCCTCCCGCCCTTTACCCTGTGCGTCACGTGCGGCAGCGATTCCGCTTGCAGACATTATGAATTTATTTGCCATGCGTGTACGGTACGAGTCATACCTCGCAATAAGCCTTCAAAATTTCCGGAAAAAAAAAGAGTTCCAACGGCAGAGCACTCATAAAACAAAATAGTAGATTAGAGATTCGAGCAAATAGTTTCATGTTTCACCGAATGCTTAAAGCGAAATACCACCCAGTTTGGGGTTTTTTCACCAAAAATAGTTTGAAAAAAATTATAAACGAAAATAAACATAAAAACACAAACAAATAAGTGCATATTGAATAAAAATGTTTTCAAACAACCATTTTTTGCTATTTTGTATGGGGAAATTCGCTTTGCGCGAAAAGCCGGCTCTTATACTAGTAACGATGTGGGCGGAGTCGAGCAATGCGCCTTTTCAAATTATAAGACACTCCGCAGCATCCAAATGACGAAATATAGAATTTCCAAGTAAAGAATGGGCGTGGTTATTGCTGCGACGAACGCACTGATATTTCCTCCGCCCCCTTTTGCAATTTTCGACGAATTTTTTTGGAGACAGACTACCATTTCGCTTTAACAATGAAAGTATTCGGCAGAACACCACTTGGTGTCACACGAATTATTTACCAGCTCTAGTATTCTAGAATAAATGATTCAAATGAGTACTTCAAGTATTACCTTTCTGCATTTGATCGAGCTCTTGTCTCTTGTGAAGCTCATCAACCAGCAGTGTTTCGAGTTTCTCCTAAAGAGGAAAGCGTATAGAATAAGAACAAATTCCCACAGTAACTTACACTACAGTAACCGATTCCGATGAAAGCCGGCAACACATCACACATGCCACAACATATTACGTGAATAAAAAAAATTATACAGTACGAATGATTCAACATCGATTAGATTAATATCAAACCTTCTCCTCTTGCAATTGCTTTACAACATCCGAGCCGCGTTCCATGCCAAGGTTCACTTGTCGCAACAGATCCTCGATTTTACTGCAAAGACAGATCAAAAGAATGCCTAACTTGGATTTCACGGTTACTTTTCACGCTCTTTCGAAGAGTTCAAAAATTATTCAGAGATGCCTAGTTTTAGTTTTTAAAGTTTAAATGCATCAATAGAACGGCCGCACATTGCGTGATTTCATATTCCCTCTAAAAGAAAATAAAGCCCATTCCCATTGGTTTTGCACTGTGGTTCAGTCACGCAAAATCAGGGTCACAACAACAGTATAAACTACCAGTCGGCTCACGCCGCCTGAGGCGACTTACGCGGAAATATGATTGGTTTAGCATGGACATACTTATATACAAAGTTTCAAACGTATCATAGGAAATTCACATAATAGGAAACAATTGCATATGCATACTTCGATATTGAGCTGCGAAACTCTTTTTATACCCATTGTCGAAAATTTGCATTTCCGTAACGTAACGCACATCGGTATGCAAATTAGGCTACAGTTAGTCTTTTATATAATACGATTATTCGCTACTCGCCCAACACAATCACAAATCATCCATACTATCATCTATAGTCGCCGCCACGGCGACCCCATTCCGCTCCCCGCTTATCTACTTTATTATATCCACAAAGCTATTAAATAACCAATAATAGCAATCACCAAACGGTACATCAAGAATCAATATTCCACCCCCCAGGGAATAAATGTAAAATCGATATAAACAACACAAACACAGACCAACGACAAATCCCAGCTAACGCAAAGTCCAACTCAAAGTCAGCCAAGCCAGTCGGCGGGTTATTTATTTATTTATTTTATTCAATAAACTACACAAATATTACATACCTATGTTCGGCCACTTTCCTTCTCGACTCATCAATACTCTTCTTTAGATCCCCAATCTCGGCACGCTGTCGAGCACGTTCCTCAGCCCTCTGAAATACGACAACAATTAACAAGAGCAATGAGGTGCAACAACCTAGTACCTATTACGCTAAATCAATAGTTACCAACGGCATTGCACATCCTATCGCGGAAAACAAATATCAACAAGTTAGCTATATATATTTATATCTAAAAAATAATCCCAAATCCGTGAGAAATTTCCACACGTTTCACGTGGGAGTCAAAACTAATGTCAAGGCAAAGAAAAGTACTCCTTTGCTAAAAGTAAAAGAATTCTGGAATTCTGAATATCACAATTAACCAACCTCTTCCGGATTGTCCACAATCTCTTCGGCCAAAAAGCGATCCCTTTCCTCCAAGTGGTTCTTTTCGAGTTGCATTGTCGCCTGGAATATATTTTGTAAGCTTTACTCAGGAAAAAAATAATTAATGAATTTGTTTACAAGATAATAATAATAGTCCACGCGCCACAAAATCAATTTTCAAATAATGAATGGTCAACTGGGGTTACATATTAATAAGTAAATAGTCCGATTTGCATGCTGGCTCAGCTGGGAAATGTGTATAATACATGTTAGTTCGACGTTCAAATTACAGTCAAAAACAATGAACCCAGTTTATCTAACTAGCCAAAACTCATTCACTAATAGGCTCACCTTTCTATCATTACATTCATTGAATGCGTTTTCCAATCGTGCAATTTCCGCCTTTTGTGCGTCTGATTGTTCCATTAAATTCCTCAACTCCTTTTGTAAATGGTACTTTTCCGCGTTCAACTAAAAAATATAAGTAAAGATATAAAAAAAATCCAGGATTCAAAAACAATTAATAGAATTATTCATAGTTACACATGACACTTTTCCCGTTCAACTGGAAAAATACAAATGTCCAATAAAGGAAAAGTTAATTAACTAATTAGTAAAAAAATATATATTTAAAAAGGATGAAGCGCTGAAGTGTGGTGTGGGGTGAAGTCTGTGGGAACTGATCAACCGACCTACGCACTACAATTATTAAAAATGAAACTAAGAAACACGAAATACCTACCTGATTTTCTCTTCTCTTTCGACTATCGGCCTGTTTTCGTGCTTCTGTTTTCTCCTCCTCCAAGATTTGATTCTGAACGAAAATGAAGATTAGCCAGCAAATGCAACTTCTACAGACGAGCACGTTTTTGGTAATTCACAGTGGGTGACAAAAAAAAGAGGCTTTTCTTATATACGAAGAAGAAACTCTGTCAAAACGAACATTTCAAACTTCCAAAGATTTAGGGCGCGTTCGGGAATGATTTTCCGAAAGGTTCTCATGCAAATTCATCGTTCGGGATGGACATTTTGGAAAGGTTCTAATGCTAGGAGAAAGCAAAAAATACAGTATGAATTAGCATGCAAACCATGATAATTTGTACTTTTCCATGCTAATTCATACTGTATTTTTTTTTGTTTTCTCCAAGCACTGGAACGTTTCCAAAATGTCCATCCCGAACGATGAATTTTCAATTTCACGAGAACCTTTCGGAAAGCGCCCTCTCTGCAGCTGAAGTAAACAAAGAATGCGTAGAGAAAAAATACAGTATGAATTAGCATGCAAATTTCACGAGAACCTTTCGGAAAGCGCCCTCTCTGCAGCTGAAGTAAACAAAGAATGCGTAGAGAGAAAAAAACTAAAATAGAAAAAATTATAACAAACCTGCTGAAGAACATCATCGACCGCCCTCAGTTTCTCCCGCATTTCATAGACGACTTCTTGTTGGAACGGTTCAAACAAGCCTCGAAAACGGATGAAAGACACCAAGTACGAGATGAACTAAACATCAATAATTATTAATATAATAACGTACTTTGTGTCGCGCACTCGCTATAAATACCCGTAAACTTGTTGCCAACATTGTATTTCTTCAGCTTCAGGACAAACGTAAAGTTTCTCGTGAACAACATGTGACATAACCTAACGGAACTGACACTTACACTTATATTTGTATTTATATCATCATCACACACTGTAATTAACCAAACTTTTATTTTTTTCTATATATATATATATATATTATATATATATATATATATATATATATATATATATATATATCTATATATATATATATATATATATATATATATATATACTGCATACAGTTAGTGGAACTGTGGAACCTTCATTAAAACACGAAATTAAAAAAAAAGTCAAATAAAAAAAGGAGAATACTAACTTCTCTGATTCGTTGGGGCGTCGGCATCAGCATATCGGTCATGGTAAAGTCGGCGCCGAATAGATCACAGTAGAAACTGTTCCTAAACGTGTTTGTTGACCGTTGATAATAGTATACAAAATTACATAAATCATTATATTAGCTTACGAACGAACACATGTTTCTGGGGTAAGATGGCAAGAAAATGAACTTCCGATTTCAAACGCTTGTTCAGTTCAAGCAAGACAAGACAACGTGTATGTTCTTTGTGAAGGACTTCGGTTGAGCAATAACTTACGTCATTCGGCACAAGATAAGTAGTGGGATTCCGTTTGAAAATAGGTGGAACTCTCTGATATCCAAACCATTCTCGCCAGTGTCAACCTAAATCGATATCATATTTAGACAAATTGACATGTCGCACGTTTTGAGGGTACACTCAAAGTGATTTCAAAAGAAGCGACAGAGTGGTCAGTGGTAGCACGATTTCATTTCATCATCATTTCTCTCGAGCATTTCATTGTGAAATTGTGATGCACACCCTGCGGTGTTATTTAATAAATAAATAATCCGTTACAGATGAAAACGTAAAAGGACAACGTGTCATTTTGTCAACTATGAATCTATGCACCATGTGTTTTGTAGTGCTGAGTGCACGAGCACTAAACGGACAATCAAAAGTTGTTTTGTTGTATTAGAAGATTCAGATACGGGGAGTTTTATTATCAAACAAAAACATACGCTTATCGGTAACTGGCGCAAGTAGGACTCAGACACATCCATCATCTTTATGAAGAAGGCTTGAAAAATGGTCTGGATACGGTCAGGCTGAAAAGGTATAAGTAAATAAACAATATTCATATAGGGAAGCAAACAATGCCCGTACATATTCAATCATTCATCATTTTGATTACTCTCCACACTGTGAAATTCAGCAAAAATTATACAACCATTTACTTTTATTTACCATTTCTCCTGCATGCAACTTATGATTTACTAACTGTGAACTCCACAATATGTTTATATTCCTTTTATCGAGACTAAGAGCTTAAAATAAATGAGTACCTGTGGATTCTGGAGTTCTTCATGAACGAGCCCCGTACCAAGAACAGAAAGCGCCTGTGCAATGGAGCGCGTATCCATTAATTTCCGGTCAGCCGGTGCCATCGCGGCGGAAGCTGAAATTGCCACATAAGCCAAGTATTCGATATTTCACAAGGAAAGCAAAGAATATCATGAAATTAAAAATACAACAAATAATTTAGACAAATTTACAAATTTAAAAATTTTCAAAAATAAAAAAAGTCCGGTTTCTTTCAAATTTTTACCGTTCCCGCGCAGAAAATATGCTTGATTACGGTAACTGAAGTGCATTCTAGCAACTGCAAAGGTCAAATTGTTGTGCAGTAATGCAAAAGTTCCCTTGTTTATTCCAAGAAAGTATGTTTTTTTCTTCGTATAACTAAATTGATAACCCTGTTCCCTTATTTGCTTACATTTCGTAATATAGACCGCATTGTACAGCGACTTGCGTCTCCTCTGTGGTGTGCGGGTTTTACTTCTCTCCGATTTGGTATCGTGGCGTTTACAAGATCGACTGGCACTACTGGGCCGCTCTGCTGCCGCGTGCCTTTCGCACCTTTTCGGCGTCGCCGCCAGTCTGGTGGGAGTTTTTGCCCTGTAAAGTTTAAATAATGAACAAGTACCTACTGAATCAGATAGTAATAAGTGTCCAATTAGATTCAGAATGCACATCTTACAGATGTAAAATATTATTGTAAAAACCCGAAATACCCACCTAGAGCGCTCGTGTCCTTCGGGTATCTCACCGAGCGTTGAATCAGCATGACGACTTCTATTGTGCTGTGTTACCGTAAAAGTTCGTCTTGGTGTTGTGTGATTTCTGGAAATACATTATGGAATACTCTACAGTACATAAAATGATTTATATTATGGAATACTCTACACTACATAAAATGCGTTATATCAGGGCGCGTTCGGGATTGATTTTCCGAAAGGAAACTCGGCCAAATCCTCGTTCGGGATGGACTTTTTGGAAACGTTCCAATGCTTGGAGAAAACAAAAAATACAGTATGAATTAGCATGGAAAATTTGAAAAATATGCGCGGGAAACGTTTTTCCCACGCTGATTCAATACTGTATTTTTTGTTTTCTCCAAGCATTGGAACGTTTCCAAAAAGTCCATCCCGAACGAGGATTTGGCCGAGTTTCCTTTCGGAAAATCAATCCCGAACGCGCCCTTATGGAATACTCTACAGTACATAACATATACTCATATATAACCTATTAAAAAATAGAATACATTAAAATACCCACAAATTGCCTCGACCCTCCATTCGTGCAGATATAATTTAGGTAATAAAATTTCAATTCAACATGAATGATTTGCACGGTTTGAGTATGTAAATTCCCATGCGCTTCCGTTTTATGCTAATCAATTCGGATTCGCTTTCAAGCTGTAATCGTACAATGGACAAGCATATTTTTGTGGTTTCCAAAATAGGGGTATGATATAGTCAGTTGGTTTGACAAGATAGAGAGTTGAAATTTCACAGGATTCTAAACAATTGTCAAACGATAAACCTGTTGAAAACCGAAAGTACGAACCGCAACTGCGTAACTTTTATGAAGCGAGTTAGCTGTCTCACAGTCTGTACCACTAACTACAAGGCTATTGCAGTAAATAGTATATCAAATAAATATGATTATTATTATATTATTATGGGCTCAAAAAATATGATTTTAATACAGACACGTCGTACTCGGAATATACTGGCTATGTTCATCTAATTGTAAGTAATGAGTAATGACATGACAATGCCGAACCTACTGTAATAAAGCAACTTGATCTTTCTTCTTCCTTAATTATCACACTTTATTTTTTATAATAGGTAGATTCTTCGAGCTTATACGACTCCCGGTAAGACAGATCGATGGACAGATGTGAACCAAATCTTTATGTCAACGTTTCGCCTTTCGGCATCTTCAGGACAATGGAATAAATACCTCAAACTTGGGTATTTAAACTTTAATTTTTGTTCACCTTTCTATCCATCCCAAACGGAAATAAATTTTTATTATACACAAATAAAATTGTAGCAAATCAATATATCGAATTATGTCATTTAAAATCTCAAATAATCGCGAATTTTGAATTATTAGTGAAAAAAGCACAAAGTAAAAATCAAATAACAGTTGGGAAAGACAGTAAGGACATAAATTGGTGGGCCAGTGGTGTGCCAGCAGTGCGCCACATGTGCGCGAACAAAACGGGTCAACTCCTTTTAGCTGTTGTCCATTTCCAGTGTAGAAAAAATATAAAACGTATATAAATATGAAAAAATGAGGTAAATCCGCAGTTGGAATGTCAAATAGATGTTCAGAATGTAAATGATATTTGAAATAAATTTAATCTTTTAATTAAATACAGAAAAAATGAAAGTAATAACATAAGTCATAAGAAAGAAAGTAATAAGGCACCCTCGAGAACATCACAGTCAAATGCGTGAAATAGCACAGCTAAAAACGAATACTAATAACATTACACAAATAATAAATCAAAGGGAAAACATGTTCAATAATTACTATAAGTGCACAATAGTTTTATTGGATTTGCTTATAGATTATGTCATACCTATTTGGGTGTGGAGCAAATGTGGAAATGCAAATAAAGAGCAGAATAGGCAACATAGACGAAAAAAATCAATATCACAATTTTATTACCGTACCAACCTATCGAGGATAGAATGCAGGGTTACCGTACGCTTGAGGAAAGTAGGATTGTGGCTGTTGGGGCTCAGACATGAGATGACGCCAATTTTGATTGTGAAGCTGAAACAATAGGAAATAAGATCAATCGATAAATTAGGCTGACCAATTGGATTCTCCAGAAAAAGTGTGTGCCAGGGTGATGATTATTTTGATACCGAAGTGTGTCAAGAAGGCACCAAACTCCAGCTTTAAGAGCAACCAGTTTATATGAACACACTACGTTTGCACATATCTTTCCTTTTTTGAAACAGAAAACCGAAATCCGAAAATGACGGTGAAAATGAGTGGACTTTCGGTGTAGAAGAATCTACGATGCGGTTATCCTCCTGATTCTCGTGCCTCTCCGCTTTTGCGCCTTGCAGATGGATCATTTCATTCAAATCTGCTGGATAATCTACCGTACCTCAGCTCTTTCCTGTCTGACACTCTCTTGATGTCTGTGCTCTCTCCTCATCGGTGGTTCCATTCTAGTACTATTCCCTCCAACCTGACTGCTCACTGGCGAATGTGACGAACGAACTCTCTAAAATCAATCGATAACAGAAAATCAATAAATCGATAATTGCAAAATCAGTAGTGTCCATGCCCAGCACAAGGTGAACCTGCGATTCCTTTAGCGATAAATAACCCTCGATAAATTTTGCTTTCATAAAAATAAACATTCTTTGCGCTAATTTTCGTGCGTATATCTGGCGTAGTAGAAAAAATCGACGGATTCTGCCTGAAAAGGACTGAAACACCGGACAATGAAAGGAAAACAAATATGAACAGGTTCTCCGAAGAAACCATGACTTGTTCTACATTTAGTCATAGTCAAACTGAACCAAGCCCCTACAAATAACAGTAGGCAAAAACAGAAATTGGTGGGCCAGCAGTGCGCCAGTGGTGTGCCAGGAGAGCGCCACATGTGTGCGAACAAATTGGTAAAAATCCTTTTTGTTGCCGCATGCTGTCGATTTCCACCCCCCACCCATACCCCCATAACAGAAGTTTAGCATAGTTCCTTACCGGACTGGGCGGGGCTTCATAGATTCCCTCATGTGACTCTTTATTTGAATGACGTCGTGGTTGACGGTCACGGCCACAGATTGGAGTGCCGACAGCCGACGACTGAAATAGCACAATTAGTTTACTAACTATGTCTATAGGTCTCTAGCCTAGCTAAATACGGTCAATAATTAGGACAGGTCCCTCAGCTTTCAAGGGGCGAGTTCACAGGCAAAAGTTATGCTGATTGTATACAAAGAGGATGGTTATATAGCTGTGAAAACGCATATCAATCGAAACTCACGGAATTTTGCTCCCAAAAGACATAATCACTCACAATTTTGAATTTTTGAATTAGAAAAGGTGCTTACGATGTTTGGCACGTGAAAAAAAACAAGCAATGCATATAAACCTCTAAGGGTTGCATGATATGTACAAAAGGTAGCTTAAAACTTAAAAGATACTAATACAGTACCTCAGCAGCACTCGGTTGTCGCGTTCTCGCTGCGTAGTGTCCCTCATATCTACCGTATAACGGATCGGCTGGGCCAATGGCCAGATAGGAAGGGGGCGGGGCAATCTTCGGAACCGAATAAGTCGTGTACGATGCATACAAACTGCAAATGGAACAGTAAAATAAACAATTAGACATTTTTGGTGGCTTATTGAGATCAATCGATATACATGTCTCTATCAGAATAACGATACTGTAATTATACGGTATTATAAGTAACTACAGTACGAATAGTAAACTACAGTATGAAAACATATCTAAAGCATTCTCACCCCTCGGCTGGCGCAATCCTTCCTGTAGTCGGAATGTAGTACACTGAATCGTCATCACCTCCCGTGCAAATATTGCTAATCGCGGTCCAAGCATGTTCATTGAGGAATGTTAGCATACTGAAAATAGAATTTTTAGGTTACTGTTGACAAATGCCGCATCATGGCGCTGTCCACTGGCTCACAATTGTGCGCGATTTCTTTGCGACGGTCCACTGGCTCACAATTGTGCGCGATTTCTTTGCGGCGGTCCACTGGCTCACAATTGTGCGCGATTTCTTTGCGGCGGTCCACTGGCTCACAATTGTACGCGATTTCGGCGCGAAGTTGAGGGATGGCTCATTAGAATATGTGTTCCTCATCAGGATCAGGATGTTAACTTACTTTGGCAAGAAGAGTAGAAAGTGTATGAATGATGCAGCTGCATTCAGCAATAGAATCCGCCATATGTGCATAATTATCGGGGCATCAATCGATAATAGAGGAATATACGTCAGCACGGGAAGAGAGCACGCAAGGATGAGAGATAGCAGGCACGACTGAAAGTGGATTTATTTAAGATCTACCGTAGTCCGGATTTATCATCAGTCTGTAGAATAACAAGCACCCAAAATGTACCGTACCTGGAACGTATACTGTACTCTCTGTGTTGGTCGAAGTCCTTTGCCAGAGTTAGCATAAGTATAGCAGAATGCCAGTGCGACAACGCAAGAAACGGAATTTGCTGGAAGATAATTGTTTTTAGTAAAAAATGGCAAATAAGGAAGATAGAAATCGAATAATAAGCATCACCCTCTTTTTTTGTGCGCGGCGCCTGCGCGGCGCACACCTCACATTCACTTATTGTTGAATCACCAAAAAGGGTTAATTGATGTAGATCCGGGTCCGTGCATGCTTAAGTGTTAGTGTCCGATAGTGTCCAGCTACTGGGTTTGTAGTGCTACGCTAATACGCGCTCTTGTCATAAGTCCCAAAAATCCTACTTTTGTGTCCTTATCTCCTTTCAATAGATCTGAACATTTTACACTGTGTTGGTTTTTTGCGCATCTCCCTGATGTAATAAATTGTTATTATTAACTCACCACAAATGGCCATTGTAAACGTGACAGTGTTCAGTGGAACACCCCAATGAGAGGCGTACCCGATAGTTTCAGCGAGAACACAGAACTGAAAGAAGTGAATTGAATGTCATGATTAATTGTTCGATCGATCGATCTAGGGCAGGCTTTAGCCTGGGGGAGACCTACCCAAAGGCCAAAGGGCAGGTTTTACTCTGGGGGAGACCTTCCCCAAAGGGCAGGCTTTAGCCTGGGGGAGACCTTCCCCAAAAACAGCCTCGGGGGACAACTATTCCCTAGGTAACAGAAGTACACCTACCGAAGTTGCGACTACAACCAAAGTGAGTGCGGGTTGTCCAAAGATTACCAAAGTAACCAAGAGCAGAACCGCGAGGAATACACCAAATGAGAGCATCGCCGAGGACAGGGCCTGAAGCAAAATCAGTCAATAAACGGAAATTGATGAAAATCAATCAATCAATAGATTATTTCACATTGGGAAGAAGAATTTGTAAACAAAATACTACGGCCCTGAGCTATTCAAATTTCGCGGACAACTGAACGCATTATGTTCTATTCGTGTGAGACCAAAAGTAGATTCAGGAAAATATAATGGTTTACAAAGTTAATCTGCGCACCTGTAGATCGTGATGTATACTGAAGACAAAAGGTGCCTTCACCGTGACGGGCAACTGAGAGGCACGGGCTTTTTCGAGCAATTCATCTATCAGTGCTTTTCTGCAATAGAAAGAGGTATAAGGTATACGATAGATTCAAGAAGAACATTTTTTGTGTCCTGCTATATTTCAAAGTTTACCGTTCTCCAGAAACTACTGCAAAACGACTCTATTTGACACTCCAATAAAAAAATTGACATCTCCGAAGTATTATTTTCTATGAAGTATGTCGACTATGAAGTTTTATTTTGAATGAAAATCTTGGCAAAATAAACGGAAACGGTATCCTTTCGAATTGAAAATTTTTCGCAGGAAGCTCATTAGATACCCATTAGCTTACCGTACCTATTAGCAACTCCCTTCGGTGTCAATTCCAAGTACATTCGGCTTCGTGTGATCTGGGTCTCGAAACGATCAAATGTTATATCGGTTGTGAATCTAAATATTAAAGTTTTAATAAATATGCGGGTATGTAATACCCGGGAAAGCCTATTATGTGTCTCACCCTTCCATTTTGGACGGGGCTCAACACAGTCCCTTAGATACCACAACACAAGGTTTTACAACCACAAGGATAATGTCGGGGCAATAAACTGAGGCCACATTCACCACTCCAATTCTCTCAGGGAAACAGTCCCTGGGGACAGAAAATAGCATTCTAATGTGAGAGACGCAGAGCACAAGACAGGGAATTCCCCATGGAGAATTGAGTGATGAACATGGCCTCAGGTCTGGAAAAGTGCCTAGAATCTGGCCAACCCAAAGCCCCAAAGGTGTCCCAAAGACTCCCAGTACGTTGGGAGGTAACGAAACTGTCACGCGAAGAGCAGGGAGGGAATGCCCTTCGATTCAAATTAAACCAAATTCTCTACCTTTGGTAAGGATCCGTAGCTAGGAAAACGAGGCGAACAACTGGCACAAAAGTGTCCTAAAATATGACGGGTTACTGTATGCTGATTGTAAAACTAGCTTATTATGCCAAATGCCATCGTGCCATGTGTGTCATCATATCCTGAATATAAGGCCAATCAAATTTACAAATTCCTCCATACCTGATTGATATCGTAAATTGAGTTCTTCTCAAATCGCGAGAAATCGGACAACCAATTGACGGACCGGGATGCATATTGGTCTTTCTGAAATGAAAAGGTTCATTTAGGATAGACAAAGTTGAACATTTGAACATTTATTAGCTTCAGCCACGTAATTGTTAACTATTTCTTCAAAGAAGAAGCAAAGGGTTGAAGCCAAATATACCACTGGCTTATCCACCAAATCGATGATACTCTGTCGTACATCTGCGTCGTGGTAGTCCAAACTTTGCTCAATCGTTATCTCAAGGTATTCCTGAAAGGTAAAGCTATAAATACACAATAACACAATTGTTCAAGTAGATCATCAAAAAATCATGGGAGGTAATGCGCTCAAGACCCTAGATTAAAGCGAAATGCCGGCCGGTTTTTGAAACAGAGCGAGTGGACCAGCATTCTTTTGCAGCTTATGTAAATGAATATAAATTAGAATAAAAAAATCGAGCTAAATTAGAGCAAATTAGCATAAATACGTACGAATTTAGTTGTCCACGATGCGTTTCAAAAACCGGCCGGTATTTCTCTTTAAAGCGAAATGCTAGCCCCTTTGGAAAATTTGCATATGATAAGCAAATCCTATGTATCCTATGCTAATTTTGTACGATCGTCCACGGCACCCGAACAAAAATAGCATAGGATACATAGGACTTGCTTATCATATGCAAATTTTCCAAAGGAGCTAGCATTTCGCTTTAACCGATTTGTGGTTTTTAACTGCTCTGCAAAATTCTATACAAATGAAGTACCTCTGTACGTCCAAACATTTCCCTGAAGTTTTCGAGGAACTTTCTTGCATGTGACTCTGAGGGGAGGAAATGCTCTTCGCGGAGGTCAATTCTAAAATTTGCCATTTTATAAATACTATTTCTGGAGTTTTAGTAATTTTGGTGTGAAAAGGAAAAGTATCTGTTTCACCGCAAAATTCTTCTGAAGCTGGGAACACTGTTTGAGGGTGCCGTCATAGTTGGGAACTCTTAGGCGTTCGCAGTATGACTAGTATGAGAGCATTTAGTTCAGCTACCGGAGTGACCATTTTTGGGAATACGCGATTTTTTTAAAATTAGGGCATTAATAACAAACTTGATATGAAGACATCCCCAGATTGCGAAGATTAAATAGAGAGTGCAGATGAAGACTAGGGGATAGCGGAGAGACGGTTTGAGCAACCAAGCAGCCAACTGCCTTGATGGAGTGGGCTTACTGAAACAAACTAATAAATAAGTTTAAGTTACAATAAGGAAGGCAAGGATAAGATAATCGCTGTAAGCTGTAAGAAACATAAATCATGTTTTCTTTTCTTTGTGTTTTGCGTGCGGGATAACGATAGGCGACGGCAGCAGGGATCGAACCCCTGGCCCGGACCCCATACTTGGTTTACTGGGAAATCTGTGCGTACCTATCAATTAGTCTGTCGTGTAGTGCCTCCAATGATGTGTTGTCAAAGTCGGACAAATTTGGAGCTGAATAAAGTAATTATTCGTAAAATTAAGGTGCCGCTGCTAAGCTAAATGCTTAACATTCGGCCCCTTTGTGAGTATTGACGGGCACCTTATCACCATTGTTTGGGAAAGTTATTATAAAGAGGAAACCCTTGGGGGCCACTGTGCGCCACAGGCGCGCCAGACACGCGCGGACAAAGTTGCCCACTATTATCCTGTCCGCGCGCTTCTGGCGCACCCGTGACCCACCAATTTTCTCCTTGTGATACTTTTTCTCGTACCTGGGAAATGGGTATCTCCCGATCGACAGAAATGATACCATTTGCAACCTTTGGATTCACGCTGGCCGGACCTAAATTATTGTTTTTTTTTGCCGTTTTTTTTAAACAATTTTTAATAAATAATCAATTAGTGTTATTTTTCTAAAATTAGGCATTGCAAAACATCGTTGTTTAGAGTTTCAATTTGGGTGTAACATTGAAAAATTGTTCAAATCGGTAACCTCGCGTATTTAAATTTAAATGATCATAGTTTAGTAATAAGTGTTTTTTAAACAGTTCATACTTGAAAACAACATACTTGAACACAAAAACGGTCAGGTACATAACGGTCAGAATCAGAAGTGCTGCGATTCCTGAAACGATAATTGTGGGTTAGTCTGATGGGATAGCTTTTTCAAGTGATTAACACGACTCCTTGGCGCAATGGTAGCGCGTTCGACTCCAGATCGAAAGGTTGGGTGTTCGAGTCACTCAGGGGTCAAAAGTTTTGCTGCGAAAATAAGTGTTTTTTTTTAGACTTTTTTCATATAAATGTCATGTGTAAAATGAAAATCGTGTGTAAAGTTGTTGTAAACAAAGAAACCTACCAGCAGCCGCAGTAAGGAAAGCATTTTGCATGAAGGGAGTTGTGGTGATTAAGCCGGCAGTTACTAAAAAAAGAACTTTTGCAACTTTCTATATCTATTTTTTTTGTAGTTAGCAGTTTGGTCGATCATGCAATAAACTACAACATCAAGACAACAAAACTAAGAGGTCAAAGGTCAACCGCGAATGTACATAAGTAGCTTTTCAATTTTTCATGTTCGACGACTCTCATTAGAAAAGGGCTACACAGCTACACTAATTGGAAGATATATATTTTTCATAGGTTTAGCTTCCAAACAGTAGCTTACCAAACATGGAGACCAAAAGTAGGCATGTGGAACAGACAAAAGTTCCTTCATATGCCATGATGACAGCAATTTTTTCAGTGGGATGCAGCGCAACAGCAGAGAATTTTGACCACGCACCGTGTAGGGAGGAACAACCCGCGATTCCGATACCTACAAAGATAAACTTGAAAATTAACATATATGACAGTTTATTAGTAGGCTTCATTGTGGATTACAACTTAAAGCGAAATACCGGCCGGTTTTTGAAACACATCGAGTACACCAGCATTCTTATGCAGCGTATGCAAATGAACATAAATTAGAATAAAAAAACGAGCTAAATTCGAGCAAATTAGCATAAATACGTAAGAATTTGGTTGACCACGATGCGTTTCGAAAACAGGCCGGCATTTCGCTTTAAAGAAACAGGGAGTGTGAACCAGAGAAATATTTGAGCGCTCATGCCGCTCCCCACCCCATAAGATAAATAACTATTTATTGAAAGTGGACAATTAAAACAATTTTTTTTTGAATATGGTTATAACATGTTAGAAAGAAATTTAATCGGAAAATGAACTGGCAAACAAACTGTCATACATTACTGGAAACATTTCCTGTCATAAAATCAGCATTATACATATAACATAATATGACCTTTTTGCGGGATTCCACAACAATAGCACTAAACTATATGTGTATATCATTGCTATTATGCTTCCATTATAATATATTTGGAATAGAAAAAGGATGAAATGCATTCAGAATTTCAATAGCTTTTCACCATGGACACGGAACGGCAATTGAACAACCCTATCTCATCTTTATGTGATAAAAGAATATTTGCACGATGGACCTAACTCCTAACGTGCTAACGGGTGCGCGGCGAAAACACGATATACTTTCTAGGCCCGGCATCCACCACAGGTGCGACAACAGAAATTGTTCACCCAACTCTCACCTCCGCGCGCACCCTACTACGTTCTCAGGCGCGCAGCGCGCAAATGCGCAATCGCGTCCACGGAAAAGAGATGCCTTTTTAATACGGGAAAGGCGGAGACGCAGAAAAGAGGTTTCTCTGTGTCTCGAATTTTGCAATGCAAATTTGCAATCTTTCCCGCGGACGTGGCTACGCATTTCCGCGCCGCGCGCCTGAGGACCAGAGTACGTGTGCAATGCGTTGATCAGATTGCAGACAAATCAAGGTTAAATTATGGAATATTGAACAACCCAAACAAAAGTTCCCAACATGAAATTTAAGTTTAATTTTAATTTTAAGCTTCTATTTATAGTATGTTACTTAAGTTGGCAAAGACAGCTGAATTAAAATAAAGTAAGAGAGTCAGAGATACTTTTGGTGAGCTCTGTTGGGGGAAGACCCACGAGAGAGAGATGGGAGAGCTTATAGGAGACAGGGTGATAAGTTTTATATTTATATGCATGCAAGCGAGATGACGCGTAGTGTATGAAGACTTACTTGATTATATGGCATTTCAGAAAAAAAATCGTCACCTAGTCTTTTTGTTACGTCACAACTTCTTTCACTGCTAATATATGCTAGTTTTGGTACTTCCGCAATTAGAGAAACGCGTGTAGTGCGCGGTGGGATCATGATGCGAAAATGTAATGCGCCCGAGTCTGGCGAAGACATATGTATTCACCACTCAAGTCCCCGCCTTTTTCTCTGCGTGTCTCACTTAGAATGATATTTTCTGTCCCCAGGGAATTTTTCCCAGAGGGATTCGGAGTGGTGAATATGGCCTTTGGGCGAAAATACGAAAAACAGTTGCAGGGTCAGAAAAAAGGTGCTCGGTGACTTCACCCTTCCGTAGGCAAAATTATTTTCTACGCAAAAGGCGGTATACTCAGTGACGAGGCAAGGACCTGGCGAGCAAAGTTGTCGCCGCGCACCAACAAAGTTTCATGTTGACGAAATGGTTGTTTTCAATTCTAACAGCAACACAATAGAATAGTTACCGCAACCCGTAACCCGCGAAAACCGCACCAAAAAACATTTGCCGTAATGTTTCGCTACTCTTTCCGGGAAACCAAAAAAAAGAAAAGAAACCTCAAACGTCATATAGGATTAAGTTTTAATATATAAGCCCAGGTAGACGTATTGGGAAGCCACACAAATGGAGATCTACAGTAGTTAGGGAGACCAAAATACTAGTCTAAGTAGGAAGAAAAACATGCGCAGAGCTTCAGTTCAGTTGCAACACGCACATAACATGCATCAGTCGGTCGTCCCTTATTTCAAGGCTAAGGAAGCATTATTAAAGCGAAATGCCGTCCGGCTTTTGGAACGTTACCTACGTATGCTAATTTGCTCGAATTCAGCTCGATTTTTTATACTAATGTACATTTGCATAAGATGTATGCAAATGAATCTTATTTTCTTTCGCAAAACACAAAATAATTTGGCAGGTAAACTTTTCTCATGGTCGAATATGTTGCAAATAAAGAATGCTGAGAGAGTTTAACCTATGTCATTTTCACGGGCCAAGCCTAAAAGCAGAAAATGAGATTAGACAAAAATCATTATCATAACTTGTACTTTGTGCGTCTATCTCCCACGAAGTTATAAAAATAGAGTAATGAAGTAATAATAATGTCAACTCTGAGAGTTTCACGGAGAACAACTAAGGCTTCGTCTTGTGCGGTAATACTAATTTTTGGTCAGATAACCCAACTTATAGAAAAAAAATTGCCCTTCATATCTACCTACTGTACGTAATGTGGTAAAACTAAAAGCCTTGTATGCGTGAGGGATATAAACGTAAAATCATGTAGCGTATGTTCAGACTTGATAACTTACGCTCAGTACATTTAAAGTAAATCTAGATATGAAATGGAAATAAATCTCACTGTTTTCTATTTTACCCTCTTTTCCCGTTCCCAACCGTTGACACAAAGATAAAACCGTACCAACGACGATGAAAAGAACAGGGAAGAGTAGGGGGTTTAGTGTCCCAGATCCTGCTACAGAGACGCAGAGGGCTGCGAAAGCTGACAGTAGAAGAACTACTGTAGTAGCGATGCCCACGAGTGGTTTACTCTGGAAGATATGCAATTAACATTTGGTTTACAATTACGACTTTGCCATACAGAGGCGTAGCTCAGAATTCAGAATATTTCTAGACTGATAAAATAGACAATGCTAACATAGATAATCAATAAAAGGGGGTAATCCAGTTGATTGCAAAAAAAAAAGTTTGGAAAGCGGGGACTCGACAAAAATACGTATAACTGTTGCTGACAATAACTGTTTATGTTGTGACTCTCTTCTTTAAAGGAGGAGGATCACGAGAATGAAGTGCTCAAATAGTTTCCTTTTATCGAAAGATGATGGTATTAAATTCCGAAAGACATGCTTTACAAAGAAAACGCTTTTAATTGGAAGGAGCAAATCAATATAAAACTATGAATTCTATCAAAATTTTGGATCGTAAAAAATAGTTGATTTCCATAGTGGGCATGCAAATTTTGTGCTGGCTTGCAAAATGACTTGTAAATTTGCATGTTTAGCTTTGAAGTCTACCTTGCATACGATAGGTTATTTTATTTGACTTCGAGTTCTTTAGATTAATTAATTCCTCCAAACTAAAGCGCTGAACCTTATAATGCTTGTTTTGTGGAAGATCAATCCATGATCCTTCGATAAAAGGAAACTATTTGAGCACTTCATTCTCGTGAGCCTCCTCCTTTAAAGGGAAGTTTCTAACCAGATTGCGCGCAGAAAGCGTTTCCTTGGGCTTATTGCGCGTTCACAGTGCGCACAACTCACAAAAAATAGGGGGAAACAGACAGATTATGTATAAAATGATCACCTGATACGCATTTCCAGCCAAGGAGGAGATGAAACAAATACAACAGAGAACAATGGCAGAGATTCCCAGGAGTACGTGGCATCTGAAATGAGAATATTATTGATATATCGATTGGTAATCTTCTCAATCAATCAATAAATCAATAACTATTCGAACGAGCACTACCACTACATACTGGAGTTTCAACCAGATATGTGCTTGCTTAATTTCCTTGGAAATCCCCATATACATTACGGTGCCTGAGCTCACACGTGATTTTTCACGTATATTTTACGATAACACGGAATTTGATTTTTTGCTCACCTTCTCAGAGCTTCGAGTACTGTATCAGCAAAATCAGCGAATGACCATCGGAAGTACTGTAGAGGAGAGTCCACGGAGGAGGAAGAGGCAAGAGACACCTAAACAGGGGCGTCCGGTGATGTCATCAATTGTCAAGGGAATTTCACATATCTGTCACATTATACAACGCTCTCAAATCTAGGAATACGCTCTGGAACCGCGCAGCAGGCTTATCGCATACCGGCATGGTACGTACCGCGCGTGTGGCAAAAAACACGCGTGAGAAATCGCTAATAGAGATATACATTGTCAAAACTTTTCAAGTATTTCCTACCTTATCAACAAATCCATGTTCCCACTCGTTTGTCTCTTCCCTTGAGAGACCTTTGTTCAGCTGGAAAGTCGCCAGAAAAGAGCGAGCGGAGGCCACGGCGCCGTCGACGTCGAGCTCGACGCCTGAAACACATATAGCATATTATGATATGGGTGCTCGACAACTCTCATCTCCTAATCTCTCTATGTCTCTCCCCCTCTATATGTTTGTCTCTCTGTATTTTCTCATTGTTGTGTGTGTCTGTCATCCTCTCTCTCTCTTTCTCTTTCTCTCACGAAATATAAGAAATGTTAACCTCCGATAGTATTAGCCAAGTAGATCCTTGAAAGATTTCCGGCATCCTGCGACAAAGCAACGTACGTTTCCGGATACATCAGTGCTATCTGAAGCAATGTTAAAATGGATATTAGGTTTATTATTAAAATATGTATGATTACTACCATAGAGAAAACGCTTGGTACGTGAAAGGCATCGCGCTCGGTTGGCGCACTTCTGGCGCGGTATATGGCTATGGCGCTTGGGAAAAGATATGGAGCGTTACATACCTGATCACTCTTCTTGATAATTTTGTCGATAATTGCAGAATTTGTATCGCAATTCGCTCCGCAGATCTCCTTCCACTGAAAATTGGTGCAGGGTCACAATTGATTAAATTATATTATACAAAATTACAACGTATCTTAACGTGTAGGTGCTAGCTACAGTATGCCTCACTGACATTCAAAATAAAATAAAAATCAACGTTTATCCGTTTAGCACATTATAGACTTATAGAAATTTCAGTTGAAAAACAAATTGGTTGTGAAGTGCTAGAGAAGGCAATGAATCATGGCCAATACAATTTTCATGAAGAGTTACTTTTTTAATCCACCCCCATCACTTAATAATTTGATTATAATTTAAAGCGGAAGCTTCCCATTTAAAGTAATCCGACAATTTTTAATTTTTCTGATCTCTGTCACAATTGATACGGATGGATACAAAGATAAAAATGATAATGCACAACAGCTAAATGAGAAAATAAATGCTATTTCTTCCGCTTATTTAGGGCCACTTGAGAGAAACTTGGAACGGAAAAGGACGCAGGACCCACGAAGCACAACACATAATCAGAATCAGAATTCTTGTTAAACTAATATGATAGATACCGAAAGTATTACCGTCTTTCCTTCGAGTTCAATTGCCTGAACCATTGCCTTCAAATCTCTATACGCAATAATGACCGCTTGCTGTAGAACGGTGTCCTTTGGGTCACTAAATTCACATGAAATTAGAATGGGATGTGTTACATTGGATGAAACCAGTAAAGCGGTGTAACTAGAAAACTAGCAATTCACTTGATTGAGGAGAGTAATGCTACCAGCGGCTTAGGCTAGGACTAGAACCTGAGAACTAACTAGCACCGATAATCTAATTGTCAGGGTTGCTCGCCACACCGGATTCCGGGTTACCCCAAATCGTTGCCGTAAACAAGCCAAGTCTTTTCGATGACAGAACTGAACTACTGAACCAAAAGGTGTCCTTACCTTGTCCTCATAAGTACGGCATAGTTATGATGGTTCATCCTGTCCATGGCTGCGTAAGTGGGATTTGTTTGGTTGAATTGTGGCACGACGGGACGTCGGATGCCGACACCAGATGAGGTTACCTGTAAGAGAAAATAAATGAAACTTGAAACATTCGAATAACGTCCACTCAAAGGTGAACAGGCCCAGATTTGAAATTTTTTTTTTCATAACTGAGGTTAACAATTTTCTTGATCTCGATGGATAGGAGGCCAAGTTATGAGTTAAGCGGTCCTCGTTTTACTGACGCCAACGATTTGGACCCATAAGTGAGGCTGTTCTAGGTTCTAGAACTTTACCAGTATGAACGTTGACTTATCAAGTAATGAACATTATTATTAAAGTTCCCAAACTTACATCGACGTTAGTCAGCGGTATCAATGTGTGGAAAGGCAGTGTTAGACGAAGTTGGTCTCTGTAGAGAATGGGTCCCACCACGCAGAGTGAGACGAAAAATAGGGGAATGAACTGGAATACGGTAGATTATAATCATGGATTAGACTGTAAAGGTGTATAGATAATAGATACTGTAGCATTATATGCTCGGTGTGACTAAATCGTACAGATAACTGTGATCAATATGCTGTAGTTCAAGTTCAGATGCATAAGCAAAAAATCGATGGCTTACTCTACCGTATTTTCCTATAAAAAAAGTTTAAATCCGACTTTAATAAAATCACAAATATGGAAATTTTCAGTGCCGTAATTAGACAAAACTCCAGATATAAACGAATACGTTTATTGCCAAATTTCACATACCGTAAACAGAGTGTTATGATTGGCCACCGACTTTCCCAGATGCCAAAATAGGCGTCTCATGCCCAGCTCTGGCCAACGATTACAACGGTAGACGCCAGACGAGTGACCTGAATTGGAAAGTGTTATATTTTATATTCGTAAAAAGTATAAAAGTTATTAAAATTCCTATATGCAAGTCATTAGGTTTTAAGTGAATGCCTGACAGCACACTTGTTTTATTTCATAGAAATAATTGAGGGTCGTAAGTTACTAACAGTTACTAGCTTACTACTGTAGCCGAGCTGTTATCGGTGTTGATATGATTATCGCTATCTTTTCAATTATCCCCATACCTGGTCCTCCCTCCTGGTTAATCTCGACCTTGTGTACGTAGTGAGCAAGAGCCATCTCATTGGTGACCCTCCTCACAAGGGCATTGCTACTCTTTCCTCTGCGGAGGGTGTTTTCATGGGAAGGTGGTTCCTGAAGGGAGAAACTTGCTTGACGCTACCATGAGAGAATTGTGGTACTGTGATTATATCAAGCTGGTGCTACTATGATTAATGATTAATATAGAATCTACATCTTTTAACGATTACTAACCTCAACGTAACTTGCTCGGGTTTCCTGCACCTCATCATTACCAGTGTCCGCGTGACTTTCCTGAAAGCATATAAGGACTAGTTTAGAGTGTTGTTGTTTGAAGCCAATAACAAAAGTTCCTACCTATAGACCATTGACGCTGCACAGTACAACTAGACTAGTACCATAGCCTCCACTTCTAACGACTACAAGCTCTCACCATTTGTAACTCCCGTCGACTACCGTAGTCACTGCGGGAGCTGTTGCTTGCCGCAACGCGTTCGTTGCCTGAAGACGTGGAGTGTGACGTCATCGGATGGGAATGAACACGGAACTCCTGTCTGGAGGGGATTTGCGGCGGAGGAGTCACGTGTTCTTGAGAATCTGAAAGAATTAACCAGGCTACACTCGGCCTCGATCGATATTTTATAGACCAGACGAGTACTGGCCTACGACTAGACGGCTCAGCAATGACTAGCGGAACAGTCGAGATGACCAGTTAATCTAGGTCTCATTGAATATGGATGTATTAAGACTGCTCGAATATTATATAGGTTCTGAGAGCGGATAGGTGTACCCTCTTTCCGTAAATTATCTTAATCGCTTGAAGCTACTTGTGAGCTACAGTTTATTGTTCAAAGACGGTATCAGTATACAAAATACAGTACAAAATGTTTACCATTCAAAGGAAAGTCAATCTTGTGCGTTTGTGTCTCCAGAGGTTTTGTTCGTAGCACCTCTTGGTTACCACTAGAAGAGGTTGACTGAAAAAAATTACAATTTGTGATTTTATTGGTGACTCGATGACTGGGATGTAACTGTTCTTCGGAGAACACGGCGAATATTCGTTCGCGAATCTATGGTGTTCATCTGGCGAAACACTGGCACACCAATTTTGGGCATTACACCATCGATAGCGTTAACTCGGTGCTCACCTGGTTCTGCTCGTCATCTCCTCTGTTACTCCTGCTCAATGATTGAAAACGACTTTGATCCCCACATACACTTGGTGGTTTCACTGGAGGGATGCTCTCCTAAAATGGGCAAGTAAAAATAGGTTTATAGTTTCTAGTTTTGGTGTTTATTTACCCTTATTGCATACAATGTTTATTTACAAAATGCGTAATTGTTTCAGCTGGAAGCATTCACTAGTTTAAGTGATTCTGGTCAATTGCTTTGCTCTCCCAATTGAGACGCGTCTTCCCATTGCCGTTTACGATATTCGGAAATTCGATTTTAGAGCGAATCGGTGCCGGCCGGTTTTTGAAACCCATCGTGGACAAGTGAACTCATAAGTATTATGCAAATTTTCTCGAATTTAGCTCAATTTTTATTCTAATTTATTGTCATTTGCATAGGCTGCATAAGAATGCTGGTGTTCTCGATGTGTTTCAAAAACCGACTGATGTTTCGCTTTAAAGTGTATTCCAAATATTTTGAGATCTATTTCAGCCTTTTCAGTCTCTATGTTAAAGTGATCATAAATATTTTGATCAGACTTAGAGAGATAGCACATTGATAGGAGAAACTTCGACCGCGTGAGTGACGGGCCAGTGCAGTGATAGAGGAGGTGGTGGGGGTGGTATACGACCCTGACCCAGTGGTAATCGGACAGACACTTGTATTGTACCGCTGCAGCTTTACTGTTAACGATTGCCGATAAATACAAAACAAAAAATAGCTGATAGCTCTAAAAATGGCTGACTATCGATCAAAAGCTCTAAATCGAGTTTAAAGGGGTAGGACACGAGGTTGTGCAATGTACGCTGGATAATTGCACTTCCTTGCACTATGTTCCATTATGTGCCGTAAATACACAGAAGGAGACATAATATTTGAAATTTGCATGTTACGCCTTACATCGTTACATGTGCACAAACCACATGTCATTAGTTACCGCCTTTCTTCCGACCGGAAATCGTAAGACGAAATTGTTGAATAGTCTAGTTCCCTCGATAATATTTCATTTTGTATATCTCTTGGGGATAGAAAGTTCTGATTTGGACTGAAATCTAGGTTGCGAGCCTGAGGACACCAATTGTATCATTCAGAGATAGAGAAAGAGAGAAAGAGAGAAAGAGAGAGAGAGAGAGAGAGAGAGAGAGAGAAGTGATATTATATCTGTTCATTATCAGCATTCAAATCTGGTATATCCGTTCGGATTCATACCCCCGGAATTCACTTATCTGGGGCAAACGTTTCCAAAGTGCAATTGACACCTGATAGACATGCTAAATTGACATTTAATCAGATCGTTATCACTATTGTATATGATTATCAATGAGATGAGGCTGAGCCATTTTAGAGACATGGTGATAAGGTAAGGTAGATCAATAATATACGTTAAATATGTAACAAACACCATGTGTTGTGTGACAAACTCAACTTTATAATTTATAAGATTGCGCAAAGATGTGTTGGGGTAACCCTGAGTTATTGTAGGAGTATCCCAACAGACAACTGATTATCTTAAAGGGAATATGTAGGCCCTTTTTGAAGTTAAGCTGTATTAATAGAATGCGTGTTGCCCATTAAAGAATCGCAGTCACTTCAATTTCGCATTTTTACTTCACTTATCAATAAATATAAAAAGATACCTAGAAAAATACCTTTCCAATACCGATTTACGGAACATTTATCACAGGGAAAGAAACCCCTTCGGTTGACTTTTGATTTTAGACAAGATGGGGTGTTTTCTAAATCGCAGTGGGACTTGGCCGGTTGCCAATGATGACAAAACAAAGAAAAACCGGGGAAGAGGGAAAGTGTCTGCTCTGCTGTCTCAGTTGTCGTTGTCATACTGTACGTAATTAGAACGCAACCGAGGGGATTTCTTTCCCTGGGTTAATTTTTCAGTAAATTGACACCGGAATGGTATTTTTCTAGGTGCTTTTTCATGTTTATGGATAATTGAAGTAAAAAGGCGAATTTGAAGTGACTGTGATCCTTTAAGGAAACAATAACAAAAGTTGTCTTCAATTACCCACGTAAAAGAAAATCAATTACAAAGCTCGCCTTTTCCATAGTAAACGCTAATTCGGAACCCTTGCATAAATTTGGGTCCGATTGAATAAATTTCAGTTTAAATCGGCAAATAGCAAGATTCAAGATGCAGCGCATTTCAATTTCGTATTTACATATTCAGTCGCCTATTTAAATTAACGTCTGGTATGGAAACGCTAGTTACGCTTTTTTTTGCTCATTTTGAGTGCCTACATATTCGCTTTAAATAATCTAAAGGAGAAGAGTTTAGATGTTTGTCACAGAATCCGCAACGAAATCCATATGTACTACGTTTCAAGGATTTGGTATAAGCAGTAAACATTTCGCAAACCAAAATAAACGAAATGAGTTTCGTTACATTAATTACTGACAGTACGTTTCCGACGTTTCATATACCTACGCACACTTTTTTTAAAGTATTGCCTGTGCAACATTGAAAGCCTCACAATCAGGCGGCGATAGCCGTCTGGTACGAAATATATCGGAAGTAGTATGTGCTAACTCAATGGCGGACATACCGGCTGCTATGACTTGCGATAAGAACATGGCCGCGTGGCGCAATGGATAACGCGTCTGCCTACGGAGCAGAAGATTGTAGGTTCGATCCCTACCGCGGTCGTACATTTTGAACAATTTTTGAAAATTGTTCGAATCGTAATTTGTGAAAAAAGATTTCTTCACAACTCATTTAGATAACTTCATTGCTTTGAAATTGCTGATGAAATAGATAGCAGTACAAATATCATACTTTAAACAAAGTCATACTTTATTTATAGCAAGCAATAAGTAAGGCGAGAAATCAGTCAAGACATATATAGGTGTCTATAAGAAAGGAACCACGAATAAAAACTAAAATTATGAATTCCCTTTTTTATTCCTTTGGCTTTCAACATTTCCTTTAAATACTTTTTTAGGGAACAAAGAGTTATTGTACAACAAATAAATACCTTTAGTACCCGTAGTGATCTGACTGTAGGAATAGTAGGAGGTCTTGACGATGGGGGCAAAACTGCAGTATGAGTATCGTAGACCTTATAAACTCGGACCATTATCTATTTATTGATTAGTCAGAATAGATACAGTACAGGTAATCAATATGTTAGGAACTTGGCTCCGGGAAGTTTCAGCGGATGATCATGGATAAATGAATTTTTTGAAACTATCGTTTTTTGAGCACAATTATAGCTTCGGGATTTAGCCGGAGAGAGTGCGCTGATAAAGGAGGTCAGAGGAGAAGTAGGCCAGAGAAAGTTGATAGAAATAGTACACAAAATGAGAGACATTAGACGATAAAACAGGAGAAAGATTTAGGTTCTAATGGAACTATGAGAAGAGAGAAGGGGAGACAGAGAGATGGATAGAAAACTGACGACTGGTTTAAAATATCGGCCAATCAGGTATTAAATTACTCAGGATCGAACATTAGTGCAGGAAAAATAGTGCGTTTTACTAAATAATAACCAGAGAAACCAGTGCGCAGCCCACTGGCTCCGAGTGGGCTAGAGATCGGCGTCACGAGTGCGCGAGCGGCAAACTCGCGCACCCATGGCGCCCTCCTGGCACACGAAATGGTTTTATGGTGCGAACTCATAAAATGCCTCTAGTTCACACAACAAGTCATACTTTTTGTTCCGATGGATTTAATGTGTAGAGATGGACACCTCACTGAATAAGCGTGCTATACAAAATCCAAGGACGAAACTAAAGGTAAACAAGTTTTTCAATAAATCACGAGCTGTGCTTTTGCTCAGAACTAACCGGAGCGTCAGCGTTGGAGGACCGTCGTTGTATCCGTATCCCTTGACCGCTCCTGCGCGGCGGTGATTCGGCGCGCAAATGCCCGCCGGCACCGTAGTACATCTGAAAGTACTGAATGGTACTCATTTAGTTGGTTACAAGTTGCATCGGAAGTTGACAGCGTGGGCAAGTTATAGTTATTCTTTACTGTGATTTTAATGTTTCACAAGAAAACTGGCCGCACAGCTTGCATATGTAGCGGAGGTATTCAAGACGTGCTCACCATAAATAACAATAAATGTAACTAGGCTAGAAAAATCCAGAGTATCGAGCCTAGTGAAAATCAATGTATGAAAAGGAACATGTAATAGTGTATGCATGGAGAAGTTGTAAGAGCTGTGTCGAAGGACTATAAAGCTATCTATCAATGTAGTTTTGATATACACCGGAGACTGATTACTTGTTAGCTTTATCCTACCCTTGAATAGAATAGAATAATATAACTAAGAACGAACAATAAAAAGAAAAGGGTGTCCAAAAAAAACAAGAATGAACAGAAAACAGGATATTTCGCTTTTACTTATGTTTGATAGTCTATATAGATAAAAACACTTTCGCTTTTATTGGGATTAAAATATGCGATAAAAAAACCAGAAAAGTATTTATATGACTAACTAGTTAGCCTAAAGACACACTAAACTAAAGATGCCAAAGAGAACGGTGAATTACTTGGATAGAAAAAAATAAACAAAAATAGTAGGCGAGGGTTACTATAAAGGATATAAAATACAGCGAAACTCTCAATTTCAAATTGACTATAACACTATGTTTCATTTAGAACATAATAAGCAATGCAGCAAGCAATCTGTGCTGTGGTAGCATTTGCTTTGTGTTAACTTTATAAACCAATTCAAAATATCGAAAACCCTTTCCCAATCAGTTATCTTTCTCAGTTGGTAGGCATAAGAGTCTAGTGAAGATGTCGCTAGATAAATGCCATATAATATAATAAAAAAAAATCAAGAGCCAAGAACTAGCTTACAATAAAACAAGAAGTGTGGTTGTTAAAACTTGCTTTCTAAGTAAGCATTTGAACAGGTATGGCTCTAATATCACATCCTATTGTAAAACTAAAATTCTCCTAACTTATACCTGAATCAAAAATTAATCTTCAATAAAAATCGTACAGTTGTCATCTGTCTTTGGCTATTATTGGTAGCTGTCAGGGTAGGGAGAGAGCCACCAATCCCGAATCAACCGCATACCCTTCCCCACAGGGAGACAGAGATGTAAGGCGGAGATAATATCAGGAAAATGGTGCACAGCGGATGTATCAATAAGGAATATTAGGATATCAAGAACACCATTTACAATCATAGGAATTCGCTATCAGACATGATTAGATATGGAGTTGAATTTTTCTGCCAAGTTGTGGTAGAGTAGTAGACGTGGTACATGGTTTAGAAGGTACATCTTGTTCAGACAGAGCCTTGACCGTAGTAAAGATACAAGTGTTCAAATACTCGCTTCCTTGAAAGAAGCACATATACTCAAGGTTAGATAAGTACATTGACTAAACGTTGGTGGTTCGCCGCAGCGAAAACCTGCGGTGAAAGCTCGCGTGGCGCCATCATGGCGCGACTACCGAACGAAAATGCGACCAGAAACAAGATGCTCGACGACATCGCCCATCTTCGCTAGGCGTTAGCGAAAGAATATTCAATGCGCTCGCGAAAACCTGGCGAGAGACTTTGATGACTGGGTGAGGTGACTTTCGCGTTGTGGCTGCCAAACACAACAACAATACTTTGTTGGTATATTGCTGACTTTGCACTAAAGTAGGTTGCATTTCTGCAAAATGTGGCAACTTATGTAATGCTTTATTGATATTCTATGTAGCATTTCATCCAGTAAATAATAGAATATTATATACCTAATTATGCAAATCGACTGTATAATGACCCAATGACTTATAAAAGGCGATGAAACGAATAAAAAGCCGCGAGTTAAAATATTACAACACATCCTGTGTTTCCTTTTTATTCTTGGTTCACGGAGTCCCTACTCGTATTTGTCAAACTGATAAAGATGATCATAAAGATAAAGTGTTGATTTTCAGTGCACTTTTCGAATCTATACCCTTCCTAGAAATGGGTCGGCACCTTTTGTTTAAAGCGAAATACCGGCCGGTTTTTGAAACGCATCGAGTACTCCCTGCTTTCCTATCTTTCATATGCAAATGATCATAAATTTGAATGAAAAATAGACCATAGTAGACCCCTTTTAGCATAACTGCATAAGAATGCTGATATTTGAGATACGTTTCAAAAACCGGCTGGTATTTCGCTTTAAAAAATCCAACGAATTAGAGATCCATACACTGTGGTTTTTTGGTGGCATCAGCCTTTTAGCCGAGCTTACTTAAAGCGAAATAACGGCCAGTTTTTGAAACGCATAGCGGGTAATTTAATACTTACGTATTTATGCTAAGTTACTCGAATTTAGCTCAATTTTTTATTCCAATTTATGTTCATTTGCATAAGCTGCGTCAGAAAGCTGGTGTACTCGATGTGTTTTGAAAACCGGCCGGTATTTCGCTTTAAAGGATACAGGCATACTCACTGACAGGAAATATTTCAACATATGTGTTTTTGGTATTTTAAATTATGCAAATCTCTTCTTCCCGCAGATTCAGGCCCGGGCCGAGATCAACAAAACAGTCATCATTTATCATTTGCGTGGGGACGTTTTTGGAAACCGGCTTGCAAATTATAATAAACGATGGGACAAAAGACTAATAAATATCGCCGTCTGTACAAACATTTATATGACCCACTAAACAAAGAACTCTGACATCATTGTGGACCATTGAACCGCCCAATAGACAGTATAAAATAGGCGGATATTTAGCTGAAACATATTCCACCATTGGACAACGCCTTACAAGAGCAAAACTTATTGACGAACATAGAATTTTTCTAAAATCTTACTTTATATGTCCTCTACCGTTTGCTATGAAAGGTTTCATCATATAGTATCGACGCGCCGTCTTATGTCCTTGTTCCTTGTTTCAAACATCATATTCAGTTACTTGTCAATATTTGTGCGTGTAACTAATTGTCGATAAACATTTAATTACTGACATTTGCAGATAAATCCACAATGAGATTTTTGACACTTTTCCTCGTCTGTATTGGAATGGTCTATTGTTCAATAACTTGCAGTACTATGAGCTGGAACCCTCATGGTGCAAGACTGGCATGCATTGGTTCGTGTGCCCTTCAGGTAAGGACATTTCATAAAGATAAAGCGGTATGATACGTGATTGTGAGCCTAATGCTGGACAACCGCTTTCATGCTTTATAAGGAAATTTTCTGATATCTCGTATCGTGATTCATAGCGCAGAAGTGAACAATGTGAATGCAGTTGAACATCATACTTCATACTCTTCACCAACCACGTGTCATGTCGCTTTAACTGACCGTTATTTACATGCGTAATGTGTTTCAGAACTGCCCCACTGGTAACTGCGTCGTCAACGGTGGTAAAAAGGTATGCAAATGTGCTCGCTGTGGTACGGGAAGTAATCATGGAATTAATGTTGGAATTGGAAAGGGAAAATAAATAATAATATTAATATTAATCAGTGCTCGATTTTTTTAATATTTGCTCCTCGTAATATATAGCGGGCGAAACCATAGACACGCTTGTAGAGTGGTTTGTAAAGTACATATTGCTTGTGTGTATTGTTTGTATACATTGTAAAAAATAAAGTATTCAGTGATTGCACTTACAACAAAAAAAGTGATAAAATGTATAGATTTACATTAGAAAAATATCTGAATTGCTCACCGAGTTCAGAAGTGATTGTACACTTTTTATCATTAGCAAGGGGTGCGCATGGGCGGTCGAGCGGTGTACTATGCCTTTGCGCGCTGCGGTTCACTTGTGGCGCCTGCCGCGACCCCAACAAAAAAGTGCTCCATGGGTGCATAAACTGGAATTGTCCACCACTTGACGCAATCAAAGGGTGCGCCGCCCCGTTGTGGCACAGTCTTTTCTTTGTGCGGCGTCTACACGAAGTTCATGAGTGCTATATAACAAACAAAAAGAAAACGTAAGAAAAAATTGGCATGATAATCTCGAGACTCGAGACTACTGTGTTTGTGCGTTAGGTGCAGAGATAAGGTCAGCACATATAACATACATATTAGCAGCAGAATGTAAATACCACCGAAATACTAGCAAGCTTGGTGAGCCTAGTCTTAGACCCCAGGTTGAGTAACTCGTGTTCCATCAAATCGGCTTCTAAAGCCGCATCCGTTTACTCTATTTTCTATATACAAACTTCTTCTGTTCTGACACTCATTATGCTGGTCGTACGGATACTGCAACCACATAATTTCGTATTAGACTATAATTAAGAGTAAGCAAACTAATTAGACCCCGTCGTTCATCATATAGTATCGTGTGCAAGTAGTTTTGTGTTGAGGTAACGTGGCTAAACTAGTCAAAACTACAAAATTGTTAGTTTTTTGTGTGAATACTGTTTCTTTGCTGATATGTCAGTTACAACTACTCTCTGTTTAAATTCTTTCTTATCTTTGGTGATATATATACATATATAATGCTATGCATTTTTTCGTCTTATCTTTGATTTACCACTTTGAATTTTAAAATTATTGAATTCTTTCATCGTCTCTTATGGCGTTGCGCTCTTTCTAAGAGTCTAATAAACATTTAAACATTTATAGTTGATGTTCACATGAGTACACAAAAGGTATATAATTACAGAATAGTTACCGCCAAAAAATGTGATATATCGCCCACTGTCACAGTCACTCTCTGCGCGGTTCCAAGTGATGCAGGGAAGGGTTCGAATCAGAATATTATTAGGTATTATGCTACATAAATTGGGAGCACTAAAGTTGTAAAACTTCATTACTGCTTCATTCTTACAGAACTTCTGAACCAGATTTTCCTCAGCTCCTACATTGTACAAAATACTCCGAATTACGTAGGTTGGTTATTTTCGCGCAACTATGTATGGTCGCGTAGCTTTTCACCGAAATTTTTTTTCACAGTTGCACAGAAGGTCGCGAGTACCAATTTAGTACCGGTTTAATACCAAATTAGCCGGGTTAAAAACCACGGTTTGTCCCGTTTAAAATTGGGTCTAGACTTGTCGAAGACCGGTACGAAAATGGTACTATTTTGACAAGCAACGCGACACGCAATCACCAAACTACGGTAGTTTCGCTGCCGAATAAAACACCTTATATTTGCAGTTTTCACCCCCGATACATCGTACTGTAACTCAATACAAAATAACTACCGAAAATAATAATTTATTAGAAATAAACGCAATCGAAAACACAATTAATACGATAAACCTATTAAAACTATTCACAGCAGATGAACATAGTGCAATAAATGCAGAGAAACATGCGAATAAATACAACATAGAAGAATTCAGACAAAACTTGATATCCATATGGGATATAATACAATCAGAGTTAGAGTTAAAAAAGTCTAAGAAATGTACAGCTAACAGCTACTGCTAACAACAAGGCTACTATACTAACGCAAAAAAATTAGGGGAATGTGAGAATAAATGTTAAATATGAGATAAAAAGTATCGAATACTTCAAAATTGATCCCTCCCTGACTAGATGTAAAATAGATAGAATTTTCGAGCTAACAATGAGCACGACTCCCTTATGTTAACGTTGCACCTTTCGGCATCTTCAGAACTATGCTACTTTGTCAGTTGAAATTCTTGTTGGTGTGAAGATGCCGAAAGGTGCAACGTTAACATAAGGGAGTCGTGCTCTTTGTCAGCCCGAAGATTTTATCTATTCTACATCTAGTCAGGGAGGGATCAATTTTGAAAATATTTCTAATAGTTTAGAGTATAATAAACACAAGTAAAGACAATAATCTAAAGAATATACAAACAAAACAGTTTCTATACAAAGAATAGAATATTGTGGCCAGTACCCAGTACTATATACTTTACAAATGAACTTGCTTATTGCACAATAAATCTAACCGCTAAGACTTCCAAGCGAAAGTGATGCAGTAATCATTCTTGATTCCCAGAGGATGTTCATCATGACGTCCACCGAGGCTCTGATCATGCGGTAGAAATGCATCCGATTGCCCGAATGTATCGATCTGGAATAAAAAGCGAGATTGGTATGACAGAAAAACAGCTAACGAAACAAGCTAATCGTTTGTGAGACTCATAAGAAAGCAAATCTTACTATAAAATGAGGAGTTTACTTTTTTTGTTTGTGTGAACGGAACGGAATTCTACGTTTCGGGCGTTTGTACTAGACCCTTTCCGCAACTCTTCAAAATAAGCATAATTGAATTTTATTACATAAATTTGGAAAATACGTTCCAGACGGAGACGTTTCGCTGTATGGTCATTTTAGTAGGACCTCCTAAATAGTCGCAGGCGGCGGCGATAGCCGTCTGGTAACAAATAACACTAATAACTAGGACTAACAGCGTGAGGAATAGGAAACTAACTCAAGTCTCAAGCCCATAAACCACTAAATAAATAAGAAACCACACGCACATGTGCAGTTATGTATATACAGAGTAAAAAAACGAAACACTTACACATGTGAGCACATCTGAATGAGAAGTAGTGGACGTGTGTTGAAGGTGAAGGTTTCAATAACATCCAGCATATAGCATATCACGGTGACTTAGAATGGGACAGCTGCGACCACGATTTACTAAAAACAGTAGTATGTATATTGTGGCAGCCAGCTACATGATTCGCGCAGAAGAAAACCAAACTAGTATACTGAAGGAAGAATATAAAATAACAATATCATAACACTTACACAAATGAGTAACTCCTAAGATGTAGCCGGGTGGCAGGTGGCAGGTACGGAGGTACGGTATGCGAGGATAAACTTCCGATCCTGCTTGTATAGTTCATGGGCGTTGTCGAATGAAGATAGAGCCGTCCAAGTTCAAAAGCATAGAACATAACGGAGCTGAAATACCTGAAATACTATAGATTAGGTACAAAATGTGATACATGAATTCGAGAGCAATTGTAATTACAACCAAATAATTAACAACAAACCGTAAACAAATCCGAGGTTTTGATTTCACAACTCATCTGGTTGGCAACCGCAACAATGGAATCTGAACATGAAATGCATAAGTCAACCATATAATTCAGCTATACTCTTAAGTGGTTTAAAAATGTAACTTGAAGTAGAAGTAGACACGCGAAAACTCACGGGAACTCGCAATCCGCACGCATATCATTCGGAATGAACTTCAAGTAAGTACTCAACATCTAAGGGCGCGTTCGGGATTGCGAAAAGAAAGAAAAGAAATCAAAAAAGTAGTTCGGGATGGCCGGTCGGAAATGTAAATCTTTTCCACAGTACATATAGCCCGTGGGCACAGAGGCATTCAATTGTCTCCAAATAGTTCTGCATATCTAAATATAAGTGGTCTCTGTGCCCACGGGCTATATGTACTGTGGAAAAGATTTACATTTCCGACCGGCCATCCCGAACTACTTTTTTGATTTCTTTTCTTTCTTTTCGCAATCCCGAACGCGCCCTAAACAAAAATGTGTGGCTGAAGCATGGCGTTGAAAGGTTAAGGCGGCGCGGCGCCACAGAACCCACCACTACTACACAACACTCGCGAGGATTCATTTTTGATGAGAGTAAGAGAATATGCAACGCAAAACTAACCACATAGTTCGTGATCCAGTTCACCAAGCATATAGTCCAGTGGCCCAGTTCATAACGGAATTCCATGCAGCCAAAACAACAGGATAAGAGGCGCGGAATGTCGACACATCGTACTGAAACAGATATCGGAAACATACCAGATACGCGGTGAATTGACCAACAATAAGGAGCCACGAAAATACTATATCGAAACACTGATAGAAAAGCTGAACAGCTCGGTAAGGCCCGGAGGCAAGAAGAATCACGGGCAATGGATGAATTACTTTATTCACACATACAATAAACGATACAAAAAACAACAAATATACACAGAAAGCGAGAGAATTCAGCAAAAAGAAGAAGAAGAGTGTCGATTTTGGATAACACGCGCCGCAGCCTATCGCAATACGCGCAAGACGGACCTAAAATGGTCTAAACCGGGTCTAAACTGAATTAGTACCAGTCTCAGACCGCAGGTACCCTCCCGGCGCCGCCGACCAGCAAAAAGAGTATATTTTCGGTACTGGACCGGTAAATTTCCGGTTTTTTCCCCTGATTTTAGGGCAGACCGGTACCAAATTGGTTTTCGCGTTTTCTATGTAGTAGGCGGAGCCAAATGAAAATTTTGGCTCCGGTCCAAAGGATCTATACACTACGGAAGCATACAAATGACCTTTCTCACGGATTTTTCGGAAAAGTCAATTTTTTGGTAAAAATCATGTTTATAAAAATATCCATTACGGAATTATGAGGCAACAAAATGAACAGAAAATGGCCTAGCTCCCAAGACATGTCTGTTGGGCATATTTTACCAAAAGAAACCATATCATGAATCCTTATAGTTTTTGAGAACTTTTGGCAGGCGCGTTTCAAGCCCCGAAATTTTTCGAAGTGACAATTTTAGAAAAATATTTTTTTCGAAAATGTGGTTCCGTAAAATGGAAAGGAAACACCCTAGCTCCCAAGCCACACATATTGGGAGTATTTCACTAAAAGAAACTATATCACGAATCCTTTTAGTTTTCGAGAACTTTTGGCAGGCGCATCTCAAACCTTACATTTTGCCGAAATGACCGTTTTACAAAATTAATTTTTTAAATGTTTTCTTACACGAAATGGAAAGAAGACACACTAGCTCCCAAGTCACATATACTGGGACTATTTAACTCAAATAAACATTATATGGAAACCCTCTGTTTTTCGAGAACCTTTGGCAGGGCGTTCCAAACCCATGTTCAGAATTGGGTGTGGAAATTTGACTTCAATACAGGACACAAAAAAAGTGTGCCTATCAATCAATTTTGAGACCATGTTGGCTTCTTACCACTATGTAGAACAGATAACCCCTGAAACGCATTTTGTATTTTTTCTGCGAATAAGCATCGAAATGTCAACGTTCCGTTCATCACAAATAGGAGCTTTCCTTGCACGTCCTATTTGGTGTAGTGGTGAACGTTCGAGGCGCATGCCAGAACGATGGAGGTTCGATCCCGTATTCATGTGAACTTTTTGCGTAAAACCTAATGTATTGTTTTGCCTGCAGTTTTTCACAGTAATAGTTATTCTTTTTTTTCTTTTTAATAAGGCAATGTCGTTCTGAACCCATTTTGTAATTCAGAAGAAAAATATCCATTTATTTTATCGATTCATTTGTCTTTGACATACACATTCCATAACACTGGCTTTGAAATATAAAATATCCATGCAATGATGTCAAAGTTTATTCAACTCCGCTGATCAGTCAACATCTTTCTGATTGTAATAATGCTTACAATTAGAAGGAAGCGAAGGAATTCTTTAATTATAGGAAATGGGTGAACCCATTTGGTGACGGTTCATTGGTTTTGTTCCGTGGGCCAGCGGCCAGCCCATCTGGTGACCTCTTCGTTACCATGTGGTGACCAATTTTCATCGAAAACCGTCACGAACCAGCTATCAGATGTTTTTTTTTGGTGACGCTCCAACGACGGTTTTTCTGTGGTTTGGACAATTATTTCGTTTTCCTTTGAATAAGAGAAATGCGCAATGAGTGCTTTTACAATTAGTTTACAATCAGGGCAATGAAACAGGAGTGATGTGTTGCTAAAATGTTAACAATAAAATGTCAAAAGGTTTCTTGTTGTAGAAAACTGACTTTTTTATCTACACACAGAACAACAAACGATACGCCATCAGCATAAGCAGCCAACTTTATTAGAAGCTGTTTCACAACAGACGAAATGAAATGAATAATTGCCGAAACCACAGAAATGAATAATCGTTCACTAAATGATTTTTTTCCGAGACCATCTGGTGACTAGTTCGTGACCACTTCGCGAATATGATGACGGTTTTCGATAAAACTTCGTCACGAATTGGTCTCCAAATAGGCTGGTCCACGAAAAACCAGTGAACTATTACCAAATGGGTTCACCCATAGTTGCATATAATGCAGTCAGATGTCGTAACAGAAAAAAATCGTGCGGGTATAAACTTGTAGAGGACGCACGGAATTTGGCTCCGCCCAAGCGACGACCACCCCCTACCAACTGTGTTTTTGAAGAATTTTTTCAAAACAAATTTCTGAAAATTCTGCACTTCCCTTTTATCTATTCGTTCATAAACTAAAAAAACTATCCTTCGAATCACATTGTTGGAACCTGATTGTTCTAGCCCCTTGAACTTTTGCTAAGCGCGTGTCTTTTTATTTGTCCGCTGACTTCTTTGAAATGTAACTGAAAGTTAAAGCCGTATGATAGCCGGTTTTGAAACGTATGCTAGCCGCTGTATTCCAGTGTAGTGTGTGCAAGTTATTGCGCGACTACTAGTCTGATTATAGTAATTTGCCTACAACATATGTGGATGCAGTTGTCCAAAATATGTTTCAAAACCGGCTGTTGTATCACTTTAAGTTGGTAAAATGTATACTGATAAGCTTGTTTTTCAGAATGTTGACCCGTAATGTGCAGCGTCTGTCTGTTATGGGGCGTCAGTGTGTCCGTATGATGTCCGCTGGACAACGTAAGCTTTTTCATAGTATCAGACCCTTCTTAAAACATTTTTAACTAGTGGTGATGTAAAACATGAAAAATACTGCTGTGAATTTAAATCAATCTACCACACAAGAAAGAAGTGTCAGTCTTTAAGTTTCTTCCACATTCCACGACACATCAGTAGAAACTTTCGCCCTTGGGGTTCCCACCCTGGACAACAGTATCCGGATCCGTTGTTATTTTCAATGTGCCCTTATGTTGCACAGTGAACAGAGCTAATAATTACGAGGTCGACCAACACAGCAAAACTAGGCAAGTCCCGCCCACCCGAAAATGCAACCGACGCACGCTGTTTTTTTTTTCCACTTTTTGGCTTCGCCCACCAACGAAAACATGCGTTTGCTGAGCTGATTTTTTTGTCAAACAAATGAAAAAGACTGTGTGAAATTGTGAAATGGTATGGAATGATGAATTATATGACTGTGTCTTTATCAACGGATTATTTCACTGAGTCCCGATCTAAATATGAGTCTCAGTTGTACCTAAAAGGTACCACCTGTCCAACTTCACTGAAGCTTCATCTAAAGCCGCTGACGCGTAAAACAATATCTATTTCACTGAGCCTTCTAAATGTGAGGCTTAAAGCAATTGGGTGCTACTAAAGTTGGGGGGGCCCAGTCAAAAAATGGCTTCATAGGGGGCGTGGTCTTATGAAACTTCACACATAGGGGTAATAGACCATGCCCACTTGATTTCTGACAAGCTTATTGATCAGTCACCATGACTTATTGATTTTTTAGGAAAATAGTGCAAGTGACCCAATTGGAGTCAAAGTTCAGAATCTGACCACACAGGCAGTGGGTGAACCCATTTTGTTACGGTTCACTAACTTTTCATGGACCTGTCCGTTTGGTAACCAACTCTTGACACAGTTTCATCAAAAACCGTCATCAGATGATCACCAAATGGTCAAGAACCAGTCATGAATCAGTCGCCAGATGGTTTTTTACGGGAAAAACCAATTGTTGATGGACTAATGGCGGTTTTTCTGTGGTGTCTGCAATTAATGCGCCTTACTCATTCTGTGCGAGCACTGCCCTTTGGGAACACCGTTTTGTTGAGTTTAGAGGGATGATAAAAGATACAATCAGCTTGAGCAACACGATTTACCATAGTAATGCCTTTTGTTGGGTTCGGAGCCTTCGAAAACGACTTATAAGAAAATGCGAAAATGAATAAATAGATAATCGCTAGATCGATAATTTTACTTGCAATCGATCAGGCTTGGTCTACTACCCCTATGTGTCAAGTTTTATTAGGCCACGCCCCCTATAAAGCCATTTTTTGACTGGGCCCCCCCAACTTTAGTAGCACCAGCAATTGCACTAAGCCTTTGTCTAAAACTAAGCTCATCAGTAGTTCTAAAAAAAGGTTCCGCCTGTCCAATTTCACTGAGCCTGAGTCCAATCATTAGGGTTGGCCCATTTCACTAAAACTTCGCCATGGTTCGCCGTTTTCACCAAACCTTCACCATGGTTCGCCATTTTCACTGCCAAAACAATTTCTCTTTCGAAAAAAATCACTTTTCCAGTTTGGCAAACAGGTGGGCGGAGCCAAAAAGTGGTAAAAACAGCGTGCGTCGGTTGCATTTTCGGGTGGGCGGGACTTGCCTAGTTTTGCTGTGTTGGTGGACCTATAATTACGCTGCCTATGTCAATTGTCAATTGAGAGTTTTAGCCCTCCCTGTCAACGAGGGATCGGCCGCTCCTCTGCCCACTAATGATCGAGTTCTGAGTGACAAAGTATCTTCATTGGTGGAGGAAATTGCCAATCTCTCTCTGCTTGAGGTATACTTTTATTCATTAAAATGTTAACATTCGCCCATCGTCGTCACCCGTCTTCTGAGTAAGTAGAGCACTTTGCGGTGCAGTCCGAACTAAGTCTTTAAACGTGGTATATGTTTGCGAATTGCGCTGGCTTGACGTTTTGCCTTTTTCTATGGTGCTATGGTCAAGAGAGCTGGTCTTTTTGGAATTATCTAAGGTTGTTAATTACGATAACAAGTATTGTTTTTTTTTTCAATTTACGTATGAATAAGCTCATCACTCATTCATATTCGTGGACAACCTCTCGGCCAGCTTGGGTGGTCAAACTGTAGTATCGATATTGTTTCCAGGTTTCCGACCTTAACTGGGCCCTCAAGAAGCGACTCAACATCCCCGATGCGCCCATGATGTCCCCTGGGATGTTTATGGCCGCCGCACCTGCCGCTGCTGCTCCTGGTATGGACTTGTTATATACAAAATCTATATAGCTAGTTCATAAAATGTTTTAAATAAAACCGTAAATGTCGGAATATAATATAATTAGTTCTTATTGTATGAGCTTTTTCGCCGGCACAGATTCCGTGCGTAAATGGTTGTCTAATCAATCATATGCACGATTTCACAAAATTTCTCAACGATATGTTTCAATTAAATCAGATATGTGAAACTTTATACCCGCTACGTTGTAGACACGTTGGAACATATGCCGTATTCACCAACACGCAGGTGGCCCTCCCTGACCTCCCCAGGGAACTAAAGAGTGCGTAGATAGTGCGAGAGCAGAAACCATATTCACCACTCAATTCCCCATGGGGAATTCCCCGCCTTTTTCTCTGCGTCTCTCATATTAGAATGCTATTTTCTGTCCCCAGGGACTATTTCCCCGCGGGAATCGGAGTGGTGAATATGGCCTCAGGCCTCAGAAGAGATTCAGAGCGCTTGTGTGCCTAGGGAGGGCTCCCTGTGTGTTGGTCAATACGGCCGCTGTTCTATTTTCTAAGCCCATGTAATGTCGCTTATTTAAGAGCTCAGAAAAAGTTGTAGATAAAATGTTACCGAAGAAATACTGAAATTCATAAATTACAGGGTCTCCATTTTAGTTTATTATTTTATTGGCAGCTAAAACCGAAAATCCTAGCCAACATTACGTGGAAGTGTTATTGTGAACCTTGTTGGTTGAACTTATATGATAATCATCAAAGGATCTATATTTATTCGTATTCTTATTACTTTTCATTTCAGCCGAAGAGGAAGCTGCGTCGGATGTGCCACAGAAAATGACGTTCTCATGCAAATTGACCAAGGTGGGTTCTTGCATCGTTTTGTTTTATTCGATCGTTTCACTTTCGTGTATAGATAACTTAACATAGTTATGTTAACATTAGATAACGTTAATATAGTTGCTTTTGACTAATTTTCTTTCCCCTACTAGTTCGTGAGTTAAATTGCCCGAAACTTGAATTGCTGCTTCTCTATATTGACCCGATGAAACATGCATCTTTGTATCTCGAAATTTTGTCTCAAAGTATCTCAACATTTCCCGTTCCTTTTATTTCTCTATCGTTTGCTGTCCAGTCAGTGCTTATTCACTATTTGCATATGAAGAGCTTCTCATGTTTTTTTTCAAAGATTAAAAAGTAAGATCGTGGTTTGCAGCGAAATACCGGCCGGTTTTTGAAACACATCGAATAGACCAGCATTCTTATGCAGCTTATGCAAATGAACATAAATTGGGATAAAAACGAGCTAAATTTGAGTAAATTAGCATAAATACGTAAGGATTCAGTTGTCCACGATGTGTTTCAAAAACCGGCCGGTATTTTGCTTCAAACTGATTTATGCGTGCAACTGAATTGAGAATCCACTAACAATTATAGCTCCCAATATAACTTGTGAATTATATTTTTATTTATTTATTTCCCACCCTCTCTTGTTTGTCCAATTTTTGTCTTTTTTAGTTTGACGACACGAAGAAAATCGCTTTGATCAAGGAAATCCGATCTGTGATGACCGGACTCAACCTGGTTCAAGCTAAGAAGGTATGTATGTTCACTCTTCTTGATCTTGATCTATCTACAACTTGTTTCCTACTTTTTTCAGATTCGCGTAAATACGTAAGCTGCTTTTCGTATCTATTATGAGGGTCAATTGATGGGTTACTTTTGTCATGAGCAGATGAAACTTTAGCTGAATAGAAAAGTGGGATTTTATTTTGGTTAATTTTTCGTGGGTGACTCGTTGACTGTGGATTGTAGTGTAGTTCATTTGTAACACTTCCATTTTTTTCTTTTCCATAGTAGTAAGAACCGTAAGAGCGTAATTAGAAAGACGGGACTAAAGGCCATGTTATGTTCAAAAGTTTAAAACCGCATTGTACCTGCTTTGGAAAATTTGCATATGATACGAATTTCTGTATCCTATGCAAAGTGTGTGCCACCACATAACCACCACATTTTCTATGGTCATTCGGGAACTTGTACGTAAGAGACTTGATCAGAAAAAAAAATGACAAATGGGTCATAAACGTACATTGCGTTTGCGTGGTCTTTGAAGTTTCTCCAACTAAACTTAAAACTGTAGTGAAATAAGTTTGACCAGACACTCTATTGTCCCCTTTTGATCTTTATTTGATTCTATTTTTTGTTTCAGTTCGTTGAAACGGCCCCCGTTGTCGTGAGGGAGGATATGGGTAAAGCGGAAGCGGAAGAATTGAAGGCCGCCTTGGAGAAAGTTGGAGCAACTATTGAGATTGTCTAAATATGGATGCAAGTTATTGACAATGTAAATTTTGGTTATTTTAATTATTTTTCCTATATCAGCTAGTAGGTCATATCGCGCTGCGAGGCGAGGAGAGTAATTAAATTCTCTCAAATCTATTTTGATATTTGAATGTCCTGTTCAAGGATGACCATTAGTTTCGTCAACGTAGCTTAATCCAAGGTTTTGGTAGAACTAGTGCGTAGTTAGGATATTTTATGTTTGAATCGTTTATCATTTGTTATTGTTTTGTTTGTTTTTCAAATATCTGTTTTGTAGACGTTGATCAGGAATAAAAAAAACGTTGTTTTATCGGTGTTGTTCTATACTAAGGGGTATTGGGAATGGTTTTGTTAATATTATTTAAAAAGTATTTTCGTGGTTCAAATGTATGGGAGAGTGTAAATAACTTTAATTGGATCGTTTTTGACCTAGCTTACACCTCACTTCAATTGTAATTAACCCCTTTAATGTAATAACTGCGAGACTAGAAATTAGAAATATATATTGTTTGAAAATTTGGGTGCCCCACGCCACGAGTGCAATTCTGATAATGCACGGAATTTAGGTGAACCGTTAAGTTGTTAATGACGACGTGTTATAAGCTAAATGTTTCATCAACCAGATTTATACATACCGGTTTGTTTCCTTCAATGGGTAGTCTACGCCGAAACATCCATCCATAAGCGGTGCTAGCCTATTTAGAACCGGAATTTTGTCGGTTGTTTTATTAGATACCGTAGTTAAACATACCAGAAGAGTTAGTAAAGCATGCCGGAGCTTCCCTTATTGGCAAACAGCCGACTCATGTTCGTAGCTGCTGCATTATTGCCAGCAAAATGCTAAGGAAAATCAAGGACACGTCTGAATAAGAGCATCGTGCCTCTGCGTTCAAGACAAGACTTGAACACTGTATTGAAATACAGAAACACGCTCATATGGGACGAAAATGTTTATTATTACGGTAATAGAGCAATCAAGTTTGTCACGATTTAGAAGTTTGTATATGGATACCGAAGCGGAAGACCGAGCAATTTTTCATCCGGATCTCTCCTCATCTACTCTGCTAATTGTAAGAACTTGTGCAAAAAAGTCACAAATTTTGTTGAACCACCTGTAATGGATGTGCTCAGCTATTTCTATCAATATCAACTTTTATCACAATCAGCTGTTTACTCCTTACATCCTCTCTGGGTCTCTATAGCATGACAGTTGTCGCGGCGCTCTCTCTCTATCCATGACGCGCCGCGGCCCAACTAACAAGTCAGTGTGCCCATGTCGTTGCTAACACCGAGACGACAATAAATGATGTGTTCGTATTTAATCATATTCATGAACACAACAAATCACACAACAACACAATAATACTAAATTATGGGCACGGGCAAACCCATAATTTAGATGGCGACCGCTTCGGGCTGGATCTATTCTATTCCGATCCAGAGAACCTACATCTATATTGCCCGATCACTGCTAATTTATAACATTCATCACAATCTCCCCATATTTATTCAATTAATTTTATTTTCTTCTGTCCAGCATATTGCCCCAGTGCTGTTTTAAATTGACAATACATTCCTGCGCCACACTGTATTCTCAAGAGGCCGGTGAAGACGGGTAAACGAGAACATGGAGCTGCACAAATTCCCGGTATTATTGATTATCCAGTTAATAGTGTAAGCTGGCGCCCTAATTTAGAATTTTCGCTAGTCACTGTTTAGTCATCATTTTTTTTCTAAAAGTATAAGGCAGATGCAGCTCAGGGACACCCCGATTGTGCTAGGTCATATTGATATAAATATATTTGTAATAATAATAAGGGCCCCGCTCAAGAAGCGTAACTTTTAACGGCAGCGTAGGATGTGGGAGGATAGGGAAGGCTGACCGTTTGACCGTTTTAACGCCTTTCGGGAGAAATAATGATAATAAGAATAATTCCAAATAAGATATTTCAATAGGGTCCTTTGAATATCTTTGTCCCTCATTTCTTTTGATGTAGTTTTTCGATGACTATTCTAGGAGAGATGCTAAACTCGAACCTAAATTTTTGAGATTGTGAATATAACTGAAGATTGTTGTGAATTTTTATTGTGTATGTTGTGGAGGCACACTCCGAGCACATTTTTGAAGCTAACATCATTTGAATTTGTAAGATCATGGTTGAAGTTTACATTTTGTGTTTGTTTTGGCGCACTGAATTTTTGTCTCCATCGCTTTTGTTATTATTCGATCATTGGAATTTTGCTGGATATTGATAATTTATGCCTATTTTTGACGCCGATTTTGACTAATGGTGATTGTAATTAATCGTTCATTCCATCCATTTTCACCTTCACCATTAATTATTATTTTGTGACAACTTTTTGGATGCCGGCTTAGGCAAAGGACAAAAGGACTAGGAACTGCCGGTTTAGGATAGCATGGGGACCATGCTATTTAGGGAGCGGGGATGTAATGGATGTGCTCAGCTATTTCTATCAATATCAACTTTTATCACAATCAGCTGTTTACTCCTTACATCCTCTCTGGGTCTCTATAGCATGACAGTTGTCGCGGCGCTCTCTCTCTATCCATGACGCGCCGCGGCCCAACTAACAAGTCAGTGTGCCCATGTCGTTGCTAACACCGAGACGACAATAAATGATGTGTTCGTATTTAATCATATTCATGAACACAACAAATCACACAACAACACAATAATACTAAATTATGGGCACGGGCAAACCCATAATTTAGACACCCTTGAATAAATCACGGCCTCGATACTTAACATACGATTAATTTTTATTTACAGCAAGGTAAGAGAAGACATATGACAGAGTTTGAGATCAATTTTGCATATAAGTTGAGGCATAGATTTTGAATTTGATAACTTATTACGATTAATAACTATTTGAATATTTATTATACTCATTAAAAGAGCGCAACGCCGTGAGAGACGATGAATATTTCGTCTGCATTTTGCTCTCGTACTGCGTATTGCGAGTGCAAAAAGTGCAATTTTTCGTTGCCCGCCATGTTGAAAGCGATCTCGGGTAGTAAATAAATATGAATTGTTACACATTGAAGAGGGGTTTAAGTGATAACGGTTTTGTATTGATAAGGGTTGTGAGCGGAGGTCTGGGGAAAACATCGTTGGACATTACTTATTATCACTTCCTCTTTTGAAGTTAATATTTGAGTTAGTTTTCTAATAAACGTCTGGCATTTATGCATAAATCTTGTGTGTCTTGCTTTGGCTATTACGGAACTTTAAAGCGAAATACCGGCCCGTTTTTGAAACATATCGAGTAGACCAGCATTCTTGTGCTCTTATGCAGCTTGTGCAAATTATCATAAATTATGATAAAAAATCGAGCTAAAATCGAGTATATTAGCATAAATACGTGATAACTCAGTTGTCCACGGTGCTTTTCAAAAACAGGCTGGTATTTCGCTTTAAACTCATACCAATCATGTATACGCGTAGGTTATCCCTAGCTGCGGATGCTAATTTATCTTATTTTATTAGATAGCTGTTATCTAAAATAGTACATTTCTGCGTAAATAGGTATCCGCTCCCTTTAGTTAGCACATGTTTGTTGATTAAATAATCCTTTAGTGTGTTTATTCAACCAGCCACAGTATACACATGGATCAGGCATAATTAGCAGTATTAGAAAACCTAATACTGAATATGATGATTGAGATAATGACCGTGCTTATTAATCCTTGTTATCCTTACTATATATTTACTGGTTTTGCTCTCAAACTAACAAAAATATTAAATCAATATTTCAGTTTCAGTATTTCGCCAACAATGGGTAAAAAAGTCCAAAGAATCGATGATATATTCCAACTGGATAAATATCAATTAATAATTCTTCTTTTCAATGAAATGCTCATATTCACGATGTTGAGCAACGTGGTTGGTGATTATTGAATTGAGTTGCTGTACTTGCCAGAAAGGTAACGGATGCTACATATACATACATATCATATCCCATCAATGCGCTATCAGATTCGCTGACAATTATTTTTTAAAAGGGATGGGGACAATTTAAATCGCCCCGTACTTTTTTTGGTGTCTATTGTTCACCCGATAAAAACCACAATCAGTACAAAAAGTTTCCAAATCAAGGATCCCAGAGTTTGTAGTTTGTTGATAATGGATAGACTTGATATGAAGCTCCGTTCAGCTGGTGCACTGTAGCCGGCAGGAAAAATGATGTAGGAAAAGAGAGATTCGGGTCTCTCAATCAAGATTTCTTCTATTGAATTTTCCTATTGAGTGACCACCACAGTTCATGCTCATAATGTTCTTTCCATCGGAAATAGTCTACTTTTCGCACTCTGAACATTGTTATCGCTCAACCCTTCTAATCAGACCTTAAACCGCTTTCTATCCTTTCCCCGCCATAAATACAAGCAAAGACCAACTAAAACACATTAATCAGTTTGGTTGATAAGGGGAGCAGTATTTTGAGTAAGGTGTACTTTGGTTACCAGTATCGTATAGATGCTTACCGGCAGAATAATTAGGGAAAATAAACTTGGCGTGCAAAGGGCATGGGCGCGGCTCACGACACAAAAATAGTGGTGCATCGAGGTGAAACGTACGCGCGGAGTGCAACATTGCTGCTTGCGCGCCAACTTTCGCAAGCGGTGATAGGGGGCCACTGCCTGCGAGTGACAAATGTCCCTTCGAATGTTATAATTAATGAAAAATGAATGTTATAATTAATGAAAAAAAAAAACTAATTAGGTGTTCAATATCTTTGGTGTTGTGCCTCCGAAGATAATCGGATGCGACGGCGTCGAGTACAATGGAACCACAAAGGTGAGCAATTAATACAGTAAATTCTGCGAATAAACTCAATTATCATACAGAATGTTTCCTTGTTTACCCGGGTACTGTAATTGACGTAGTAGTCAAACAATAGGAAATTGTGCTCCTGCACTCAACCTTGACTGTGAGATCGGCGACGGATTTGCGCGCGCTCTCGGGGGTGCCAAAGTAGTGCCAAAGTACTCAGTATATGCTAAATAAACTATTTCCTAATTTCACTTTAGGCTGAAATTTGTGCACAGTGGGATGCAGATATTTCGTGTCAACAACCAATACTGACCTACGAATTCTATAGTGCTACTGTTGAGGTAATGTTTTTGTTCCCTTGGATATTCAACTCAATAACACAAAACCTGTGTATTAAACCAATTTTCATTTCCAAATTGTGGAATTTATGCTTTATTTTATTTAGTTTGAACAATGGTGCGGCCGGCGGACGTATACTTGGCTAGATACAGTGGTTGAGAAAGTTGGTGTCACGGACAAAACTAAATTCAGGTTTCTTTTTGTATTATGTGCTCTGCTATTAATCCCATAAGTGTAGGCACTCAGTGCATAATTGTGTAGTGTAGTCAGTAGTGTAGTTGGACTGGTGTTCTTAGTGTAATGACCACCGAATTGTAAGAACAATGAAAAACATTAGTTAGGAATTGGGTGCCCGAATAATACCGTCAGTTGATGCCGAATATTTCGAAGTTAACTGATAAAATAATAGTAACTCATTTCAGCACAACGCTTCAAATGATTGGATTGATGATTGGGTCTGCAATTGCCGGACATTATAGTGACTTGTACGGAAGAAGGAAGGTGAACTACGTTTCAACTTTATTATAAGTATACCGCGAATAATAATCGGACGATGTGTCGGCGTTGTTCGCAGCACAGTTAGATTGGTACTTATGCGTAAAATAAAGCTTACCGATATGTACCTATAGTTAGGAATACGATTCATAAATATGCCACATCAATAATTTGTAGCTCGCAACACAAAATTATTACGTCGATTAACATGAAATGACATGCAACAGCTGGTCATCTGTTGAATCTGATGGTTATTGAATTTGGCCCTTATTTTGATTTGAATGCTTGACTTCCAGCAAGCATTCACTCACTTTGTAACTCTGCGTCTATTCAGATTCTGCTAATCTCTCTCGTTCTAATGCTCTTCTTCTCTACGGCGTCTTCGTTCTCTCCGAATATCGATGTCTATGTACTTATACGGTTTTTCGTCGGAGCCATGGTTGGAGCATTGACCACGTAAGTTTACATGTAGCCCACGATGATAGAACTTAATGGTTGCGTCGCGCACCGATGGCGATAAAAGTGCGCGCGAAGAAAACGTAACGCACAAGTGGCCGGAAGCTTGCCACAGGAATGCCACGAGTACTCCAACACTAGAATGTACCTTTTGTGACACCGCGGTCACTAGGCGTGAAAATGGATCAGGTGTGGCGCTCTGGCGGCTCCCGGTTTGCCCAAGGTCCGCGTTTCATAATATGTGAAATTTTTTTTCGCAATATGCTACATCATCACCCTGCTATGATTTCCGACTAGTTATTAGATAATGATATCAAGCGAAAATAATACGCGTGAAGTGTACGTTAGAATTTATGAATAATCTCGGCTTAAAGCAGTTTGTTTCGGCTCCCACCCGCGGCCCTTTTCCTGCTATTGAAAGTGTTTATCATCCCATTTTTCTATATAGGAAAGCAGATTTTACAGCAATAGACACAGTTTTGCAAGACACCAATTGGGAAAGCATTTTGGTACCATATACCTCTTTAGATGAACTTTACAGTAACTTCTTAGAATATCTTTATTTGGTAGTTCATCAGCATACTCCTATCTTTGCCAAAAAGCCTAATTATGAACAATATCCTACACATATTAGAAATCTTATTGCGGCCAAACAACGTTTATTCAAATCTCTCTCGTCTCACGAAACTCCTCAATTTGCTGATTCATATAGACATATATGCCGTGAGTTAAACAATCACCTACAGCTGTTTGAAGCTTATAGACAACGTAGATTCTTGAAATCACTTCATAAAACTAAATTTTATGCCTATTTAAATAATCGTTCCTCTATAACGTCCTTCTGCTGTCACAAGTTTTAGATCCTCACCTTCTAGTAACCTACTGGTAAGGCCGTTAGAGCAGGCTGAAGCCTTAGCCCAACAATTCGTGTCAGTTTTTACACTAGATGATGGCACTTTGCCGCCTGTTCACCAACGTCTGGTTAATATGCAAATTCCGGTTATACTTCCTCATACACTCACTTCTATTCTCAAATCATTGAAATCTGGCTGTTCTATTCCACCTGATAAAATACCGCAAATAGTGTTTAGAAAATGTCATGCCTCTCTTGCTCTTCCTTTATCATTTATATTCAATCTATCTCTTGAAGTGGGAGCCGTTCCGTCGCCATGGAAAGAATCAATAATTATCCCACTTGCAAAAAAGACGAATCCGGCTCTGGCATCTGATTTTCGTCCAATTTCGCTTACATCCACACCTTGTAAAGTAATGGAGAAATTATTATGTCGTTGGCTCTATGATCATTTCACACTTAATGGTTTTATTCCGGAACAACAACACGGGTTTGTTCGCGGCCGCTCTGTTGAATCACAACTGCTTGATGTACAATATGAGTGGTTACAAGCAAACGATCAGGGAAAATGTACTGATGTCGTTTACTATGATTTCGCCAAGGCCTTTGATAAGGTGTCTCATCCTAAATTACTGCACAAACTACGATCATCTGGTGTACCTCTTAATTTGCTGAAATGGATTGAATCTTTCCTCGTTGCTCGAACATTTACTGTTAAAATAAATGATGTATATTCCTCTCGTTATCAAGTTACCAGCGGAGTCCCTCAGGGCAGTGTTCTCGGACCGCTACTTTTCCTATTTTATGTATCTGATCTCCCACAAACTCTTGAAAGGTTCCAAGTAAAAGTTAGGTGTTTTGCTGATGACATTAAGGTATATGTGGTATACAATCGTGAAGAACAAAACCGTGCTCATATTTGTATGCAAAACTCTATTGACTCTTTGTTGCAGTGGTGTAATTCTTGGCAATTGGAAATAGCCTACCACAAATGTCACTCTTTGTACATAGGTACTGGGAATGCTAAATGTGTTTACCAAATCGCAAATACTCCTCTACTGGAAGTTAATTCAGTTCGGGATCTAGGAGTAAAAATACAGAATAATCTTCAATTCAATGAGCATTTAAATTTGGTATATAATTCTTCAGTTTGGAAAATGCATATTCTTCTACGTATTGTTCGTATTCGTGATCCTACTGTGTTAGTTCATTGTTTTAAGACGTGGGTGCTTCCTAAACTGGAATTCTCTAGTTCAGTTTGGAGCCCTTTTAAATTAAAGGATATTCGTAAAATCGAACGTGTGCAATCAAGTTTTACTCGCATTGTTTATTTTAAATGTTTTGGTGTGCATTCGTACTCTGAACTTCCAAGTTACAGTGAGCGTTTATGTCGTTTAGGTCTTGTTTCGCTTCAGGAGAGGAGAATTCGCAAGGATTTGGTCCTTGCGTTTAAGATTCTTTCCGGCGAAGTCCGGTTAAGCCGGAGTAAATACTTCCGGCCTAAGCCCACTAATGGGCGAACAAAACTGTATAATTTCCGTCTTCCGTTCATACGGAACAATGCTTTCAAAAATAGTTTCTTTATTCGCTCGGCCAATTGGCTTATGCAACTCCCTGCTGATATACTGAAGTTACGTACTTCTAATCAATTTCAGGTGGCACTTGAAAGACTGAATTTGGTAGGTTTGCTTCAGATACCATCATGTGTCTCTTAGAGACATTATGTATTCGCATCCTGGTCCCACTGCGCATTTTGTACCATATATACATCTTGTAGTCACAAAGCTTTGTGGCAAACATTTGCTAACAACGGCAAACTTCCGTTCCGGTGTCAAAATACCGGCCAAAAAGCCTGGAATTTCTATAAAACTACCCGTTCTTTTCCATTTTTTGTCTTTCTCCAAATTTGAATGTTTTACATTAATCCTGTAAGGCTTGGGGAGGTCTCACAGCAGTATACATACCTTTGGAATATTCATTATTTATTATTATCCCCCCAAGTTAGGCGTGGGCAGGCTTCACTTGGCAATTTTCCACTCTTTACTCGAAGTATTTGATATGTGATTATCTTGGTGATATTGAAAACGTGTTCTTGTTCTTGTTCCCCCGTGTGGTGTTGTAGTGTGTATTATGTTCCCTGTGAATTATTTTCGTTTGGCTGTTTCTTAAATTTATGTTGTTCGTTCAATTGTATTTTCCACCCTCTGTGGTGTGTGCATTTTTGCAATAAATGTTTATGTTTATGTTTAAGTGTTTCTAGTAGAGTTTTCATTGCAATCAGAGTTGAAGGTTTCAGTGTCAGCTTCGTCTTCATCATTGAATGTATTCCAACGAAACACCGATTTTGGATTTGTACTGGTGAGAATGTTGTTGCTTATCTAGATAATTAAGATAATTCCTCAAAACATTTTTTTGGTAAAATGTAAAACAGAGGCGATATACACCACTCAATTCCCTATGGGGAATTTCCCGTATTTTTCTCTGCGCGTCTTACTTTAGAATGCTATTTTCTGTCCCCAGGGAATATTTCCCCGAGGGAAGCGGAGTGGTGAATATGATGGCCTCGGAACATTTTTATGGTTTCTTTGGCTCCAGAAAGGTTGTAGATACGAATTTGCGCTTGCCTTATAAACTTGTGTTTTTAACTTTGTGACCTCCCTCTGTTACTGTTACAGGCCGTATATGTGCGATAGCGACACCGTTGCTTTCTCGTATGTGTGCGATAACGGCGCCGTATGAGTGCCGTGACGATGCCGCGCTCGTGAGGCTTACGTTGATATAATTTCAAGATATAATTTCAGTCGTTACCTGGGCTCCAAATTACATTATCTTCGCGTTGCTAGCTTATTTGACGAGAGAATGGAGAATGTTCGCCCGCGTGTGCAATATTTTTACACTGGGAGCTATTATTGTACTCGCACTGTAAGTTTGTTACGGCTTATTTTTTTGGTTTATATCAAATAACTTCAACAAGATGTCTCATATTGTCTATGATGGTTTATCTATTATACACATCAACAAACAACACAAAAAAGCAAGTAGTGAGTGTAATACGTGGTTGTAATGAAGCATAAGGGTCCAAGAAAACTGTAACAGTCTGGCAATAGTAATAGTGGCAAAGTGGTGTATTTTATGTTCCATCATCATAATCATAATAAACACAATGACTAAAAGATAAGCTAATGCAATATTTCTTGGAACACTACGTGCTACATCTAAGTTGGCGTGAGCTCAAAACAATCTACGAAATACTTTTTTTTAGCCTAATGGAAGAAAGTCCAAAGTTTCTCGTGCAAAAGAAGAAACGAAAAGAGGCGCTGGCTTCGATTATTAATATAAACAAGTGGAAGGCCGTGGAAGATAGGGTAAGGATGCATATCATAAGCATACTACGTTATCATTAGCTCTACTCTAAATTGATGAAACAGCGCAGTTGCGTCGCACAACTGTGAAACGGTGAAATACAAGGCCAGGATAACATTTGTACTTGAATTGCTCAAGACCTCCGCGGAACAAGTCATAAGCTTTGTAACCTTGTACTGAACCACCCTTGAATAAAGAAGCACGCTCTAGTACCGTAAAATATTTATTTATTTATTTAAAAAAGGTGCGCGACGCAAGCGTCCTGCTATTTTGCCCATCCCATTAGTTTGAGTATATACTATGTCTAAAAAATGTGCTACCAATCAGAAAAACGCGGCAGTGCGCAAAAAGTATGGTGCACTCTACGTCCGGCGCACCTCTGGCACCTCTGATGTTACAATAAGTGAGAATAAATATTTCAGATGACCGAGAAGGAGATACTCGCCTTGGTCAATCGTGAGACTGGTGTTGACGAGGTTCACACAAGCCTTTTGCCTGCTTCCGAACCAAATAAGGAGCAAACGAGCAAAAAGTAGGTATTCTTATGGGATACATCGAATGTCGACTGATTAGCTCAGTGGATAGAGTGTCTGCCTCCCAAGTGGTCATCGGAGGTTCGATTCCCCTAAGTGCAAACTGAGGAAACTTTGTCGGTGGGTCGCGATTGGGCTGACTGAAACTCATTGCTCGGCACCAGAAAAAGAAACAGCTTCACAGAACTGGTTTGCCGCCGATGTGCCGTTAGTGAATGTCATGTGCTTAAACAACATTTTCCGTGTTTGGCATGTTCGCGCGCTCCTGGCGCATTTGTGGCCCACTCTCAATGATTGGTCGCCACAGTTGTTGTGTTGTAGTTGAGACACGCAACTCTATCAATTTTACGAAAAAACATGACTCAGTAGGTGGGCGACTGCATTCCTTTAAAAAGTAATTATTCAGATATCATTTTCTCCATCTCTACTCTTCTCTTCAGCTGGCCATCAAGTCCATTGTGACGGCATTTGGATAGTAAGTTCTATACTACAAATCATTCCTATTCTGTTAGTAGGTACCTAGAATATAGGATATCACTAGGCTATGATGAACAAATATACTGTAAATTTCCTGAATTTTAATTGGCCTGTATAATACACGCACGCAAATGCGGTCATTACATGTGAAGTCAAAAAATCCGATGTAGCCCCGATTGTTGCCAAAAACCCCGATATTATTCCGGTCAAGAACCTAAAAAATCGGACTTTGATCGGGGCCATATCGTGCTTTTTTGAAATAATCGGGCCATATTGGGGTTTCCACTGATTATCGCAGGAAAGGAACAAAATATTCGTACTAAATCTACTACAGATTTTTTGTAGTAAATAAAACAAGACGGACAAGAAATAACTGAATAACCCAGACACTGTAAGTCTTTAACAGACTGGGCACTTTTCTCAAATGTACCACATCGCGTTTCTAAACCCACCTTTTCAGTTTCTCAGTCTCATTCATCACCTATTCCCTACTGTTCAATTTGCATGTGATCCAGGGTTCAATGTTTATGAACACAGCAATTAGTGGAGTATTACGATATATAGTCGGCGCTGCGGTAAGTGCATCATGTTTTGCTGCGGTGCTGCGCTCTTATTGCGCATAAAGAATGGTTTATGTGGGTTTGCAAGTATCCCAAAAAGTCGATGTGATTCTGTAAATTCCACCCTATTTCGGCACGAAACTTGCATATACAAGATACGGTAAATTTTCAGCATACTTGCAAACCCCATTCATTAGAATTTCGATGATGCCCGTCTGTGCAATTTCGGCACTGAACACATAATCGCACACAACTTGCATGAAATGCATGAAAGCGCATTTGTATAAGATTCTCTAAACCACGTACCATATCACTTTAAGGTCGCCCTCGTTGATCACTTCGGTGCTCACCGTGTCGGTCGCAAGTTGCTGCACTTCCTCACTATGGGTTCTATTCTCGGGTGTATGATCGTCACCTACGCCTTATTCGTTTTGGGTAGGTCTTTTATTCTGTTGTATTTGGTTCACGGCGCACAGCCTGGTTCCCATTAGATAAAAATTAATCCTCGAAGTCTGACAAACTATCACAAAATTACACAAAAACGTTCAAAATAGCAAGATCAGCGTAATATGGTAAATCATGGTAATAATCAACGTTCTCCGTTAGATCGGGGAACACTCCAACGCACACGATCAGTTTGTCGCAGCTTTCCTGCGAACGTTAAAATCATCACTTTCTGGAAAACAACTGCCCCCTGCAAGATGGAATAAGAGAAAAGGAAACGAGGGACCAATAAAAACCGAGGGACCAACAATTAAGCCTTGGATCAGGACTCCTTCTCCCTATATCCCTTTGACGTTCCTCCTGGCTCCCTAACTCCTCGTTGTAATGTAAAATAGAGAGCCCACCAAAAAACCATCTCTAGCTCCCTCTCCCTATGATATTTCCCACTTTTCTCTAATCCCTGCCCTTTATACAAAGATTCACTACTTAAGGAGAAAAGGACGCTCCCTGGCCCTTACCCCCCCCCCCCCCCCCCCACCCCCCCCCCCCCCCCCCCCCCCCCCCCCCCCCCCCCCGCACCCCCCCCCCCCCCACCCCCCCCCCCCCCCCCCCCCCCCCCCCCCCCCCCCCCCCCCCCCCCCCCCCCCCCCCCCCCCCCCCCCCCCCCCACCCCCACCCCACAAAGATTCACTACTTAAGGAGAAAAGGACGCTTGGCGTCCACGGCAGCATCAGGGGGCACCGACCCCGCTTTTTCATATTCTGTTTTAATGTAACTGCTTTTTTGGTAAACAGTATTATGTAATCGTGTGTATATGAAAGACATCAAGATTGCCCCACAGAATCACCCACACACACACAAACACACCTCTCCCGAAAGTAGGAGAGAAATCTACACATGGTGCACCGTCCGGGAATGGTGCACTCGTCCAAATGGATGGGCCGCTAAAAATAATAAGACCCGCGTGGCAGCACTACAACTCTGGAAATTTCATTCTGACGACTACTGAGGAGGCTTGCACTAATGTAAGGTTGGCAACCACAATTTCAAGCAAGGCAGCAATTGAGCGAGAATAGCGGCAAATAACACGCTACGACCAATCTACGGTCAAAAGAGCCTCTACAGGCTGAAATTCGGTCACGACGACCACAAAGCACGCAGTCCCCGGTACTGGTGCCTAAATCGGCACACGCAGGCCACATCAAAGGAACGGAAAGCAACGTTCAAACTTCGAGGCCACGAGCGCCTCACAACGATTCTCCTCCGAGCCCTATTGGAAAGATACAACACTGCAAGCCCTCATTTTTTCCGAGTTACTTCTGTAGCACCGGCACTCCTCGACATCGGGCAAACGAACGCCGCCCGGGAGTGTCTCGACCTCTTCTCGACCCATAATTCTGAGGAATACATCTTCTTGTCGCCCGGGAGTGTCTCGGCTTTCTCCGAGTCATTTGGACAGTTTTCTCGTCACCCTGTGTGTGCCATTGATTCTCCCTCAAAGACCAGGGCCCAGGGCCACATGGGTAGGAGAGAGAGCGCAGACACGGCAGAGACACAGGGACACTCTTATACACAAAAAAAAAATAAAAAATAAAAAACGAACGCCGCCCGGGAGTGTCTCGACAATAAAACCCAACCACAACGCCCAGGAACATTCCATTCCTACTTTAATTCATATTCATATTCCAAAGCCGCGGGCCATCGCACTGATGAGACCCACCCGCGGTAAATCCTCGTATGCGATAAAGGGTCGAAACGGGGTCTGAGCCCTGCTCAGTCTGCTACACTATTATATTCCATTCTACACTGAACAGCGCGCGACAAGTTGGTCAGTAACAAATTATGCTAAAGAAAGTGTATATCGTAGTATTGCGAAAAAAATAAAGATTGGGGAATATTAAATGGGATATTATATTTAGGTGTCAATCAAACATACGCCTTCCTTATTCAGTACACTACTTTGTTGGCCTTTGGAATAACAGGATGCATATTCCTTCAGGTAATTCTGTAAAAATAACTAGCCGAATCCTTATTTTATACCGATCGCTAGCTTTCCAAGAGGCTCCTGATTTTTTTCTATTTTCACTTTTGCTTGAAATTAAATCAGAATGCAACAAGTGTCGCCTACTCTGGTTCTCAGGCGCGCAAATGCGTAGCCGCGTCCACGGGAACAGATTGCAAATTTGCATTGAACAGTCGAGACACCGATAAACCTCTTTTCTGCGTCTCCGCCTCTCCCATGTTAAAAAGCCATCTCTTTTCCGTGGACGCGGTTATTTGCGCGCCTGAGAACGTAGTAGTCGGGTGGTCGCCATTTTGTACCCCTGTGGTACACCGGCGGCGCACCTGCCGGGTCTCCTAGCGCTAGCAATAATTAGCATACATTCATTCTTGCTTCTACATTCTGAAACCATTCACCCTCGTTACAGATGAGCCTGGCCGTGGCAGAGCAGTTCCCCACTCCGATTCGCAACCTTGCCGCGGCACACGGAAATGTGACCGGACGTTTAGGAAATGTGGTCGGACCATTGTTATTTTCAGTTGTAAGTTCATATAATATCTATTTTTTTCTCTTATTATAATATACGAGATAATATTTAGAACGCGCAAGCTTTAGAAATTTGTACGGTCTTGTCACTGAACGCACAAAATCTCAAGAAATACATGTAACAATGATAAAAAATGCTGAAAGTTTATGCTGGCTATGGGTTCTAAGTTTATGTTCTACCTTTAGGAAACGGGTATTCCCGGATTCCCATACTTGGTGCTGTCTTCAATTGCCCTCGCTGACATTCTTCTATTCCAGGTTTGTGATTATTCTAATTAGCAAAGTAATTATAATGATCTTAAATTATAATATCCAACAATAAATCAACTGCTCCAGCCGTTTTGGGGGATAACAACTCGATCGTCATGGTCTTATTTTCTCTCGTTTCAGTTGTTCTCGCCTAAAAAAAATTCACATTGTATACTGTCCCCATATTTTACGCTTCAGGATATTTTATGATATAACTATAACTCCAAAAATATTAATTATAATAATAAAGATTACATCCAAAGTACATAATAACATAATCAAAAGGCAACCCTAAGACGGCACTGCGCATAATAAAAACATCCCATACTGACAAGGGCCCCTATTATATGTTTCATATTTCTAGTAGTAAGTAAGCAAATAAATATTACGAATAAATAATTCTTATAATTATCGCAATTATTTTCAGATATTCCTGAAAGAGTCGAAAGGTGTGCCACTTCCCAGTGATATGCCCGAGAAAAAGTCAAAAGTACAATTGAACTTCAATCCCGATTTTTTCGACATCGAGGGAAAAGGCGAAGTGCCAGAAAGTGCCAAGAACTAAATTTGTGAAGCGCCACTGAACACTGACGCTGACGGAATTCACGATATGCTATATGGCGCAAGGATTTTTCGCCCTCGTATAGTTTCTTACCTATATCTATATGTGGTACAATGAATTCAATTTTGTTTATTTAAATGATGTGAAATGTGTAGCACAGCAACTGTGTTAGTAATATCACTAATATCCAACAATTCAGTAAGGTTATATTTTGTTGTGATAATTTGAGCGGGTACTAAAGCGTGAAAGTTGAAAAAAAATACAGCTAAACTTTTCATGTTTAGAAGATTGAAAGCTTCTCTGCAGAGAAATGCATGACGATTTACTTTTTTTTTAATTTCTTCTTTTTCTATTTTCTATACTTAATGTTCATTGTTCTCATTGCTAATCATATCATATCGCATATCGGTCACCTGCCTGTTTGCGTTTCGTTTTAATTTTCATCTTTGGATGCACCTTCTGGTGTATTTAATAAATACATAAATAATTGTATTCATTCAAGAAACTTGACTGTCAGTTATATCATTACATATTTGTAATAGAGTTGTATCGTAGGATATTGTAGTAGTAGATAACATAACAAATTAGCATAGCAAGGAAAAGAATATATAGATATATGCGGAAGATCGAGGGAGAGAAGAGAGAGACAAGCTACAACTACTACACTACTCTACCCGTTTCAGGCCAGCAAGCACAACTACCAGCTGGAACCCCTGCTCCTTCATTGCCTACTTTCAAGAAGTAGAATTTCTACCTCCTGGACTCATCACGACCTCTGTAGTACTCAATAAATGAATAATATTGATCTGTGTTGTTGTTGATTGATTGTGCACCAGCAAGGAGTGCCAGTTGTCGTGTGATTATTATTATTGATTGTTATTGTGTATTATCGGTCTGTTGTTACGTGATACTAGTCTTGAAGTCGTCTTGGTTCCTCCGTGTATCATCTTGTCAGTGATTATCACCAGTTACTTCAGTGGCGTTCAGGCAAACAACTTACGATGGAGGGAAGAGCATTAAGGATGGAAATGTTCGACCCCTCAGTGGCCAACCTGGATGGTTGGATAGAACGGTTGGAAATCAACATGGATCGGAGGAAAATCACGACAGATGGAGATAAAGTGTTGGACCTACTATCTCTGGTATCCCCGGATACCTATGATTCGTTGGCTTCATGGACAGCACCTAAGAAACCTCGAGACTTGAAATATGAAGATCTCACCAAATTGCTCAGGGACCGTTATTGCAAGAAGAAGTTACTCATCAACTGCCGCCATGCGTTGTTATCGGAGACACAGAAACCAGGACAATCGCTGGAGGAATATTACCGTGAGTTAGAACATTTGGCTGGTAAGTGTGCATTTAACAAAGTAACTGATGTGAAAGATTGCATATTGTCAATGCAGTTTATTCGAGGCCTGAATAGTGATAAAGTGAGAGAGAGGTTATTAGGTGAGGAAGAGTTGGACGGAATCCAGACACTACATTTGGCACAAAAAGTGGAAACAATGGAAAAGAGTGCAGTCAATTTGGGAAAGCGATCGAATGAATCTTACGATGTTCATCAGCAACGACAACAGTTCTTCAAGAAGGATGGATATAAAGGAAACAAGGGAGGCTATTCACAAGGTCAGCTAAGGTGTTTTAATTGTAATGAGGTAGGGCATGTAGCAAAGTTTTGTAAAGCCAAGTTTAACAGAAAAGTTCCGTCCGGAAGGAACTATTCGAATCAGTTTAAAAAGAGAAACCACGACTCACAGGAACCAGGTCTTGGTACTATTTCCTGTTCACCTGAGACGTTTGTAATTCGACCGGCTATTTGTCAGTTCCAGCCTGCAATAATGCTACCTGTTCAATTGGGAGGAATGGATATGAAAATGGAATTGGACACGGGTGCAGCATTATCTATCATCGACGAGGCAACCTGGAAGAAAATTGGAAAGCCAAAATTGGCAGCGGTGAACTACAACGCAAGGACTTATACAGGTGGAAAAATCAAGTTCAAGGGAATCTGTTCAGTGGATATTCAAGTTGGAGACGTCCGACGAGAAGTGCAAATCCATGTGTTGAAACAAGGTTCGCCAATTTTTGGACGAGATTTAAAGGAAAAGGTGGGTATAGAGTTAACTGATTTAGAAGTTTTGGCTAAAGGTCTCTCGGTAAATGAGCTCGAACCCTCGGGAAGAGGAGTTAACGGTAAACAGACCAAAGAGGATCCAGATAAAGAAGTTGGTACATTGTTGAAGAAATATGCAGGGGTATTTTCTGAAGGTCTGGGAAAATGCACGAAGCTGCAGGCCAAGTTACATATGGACGAAGGAAAGTTCAATGGCCGGAAATTCTTCAGGGCTAGACCCGTGCCCTTTGCGCTCAAGGAGCAAGTCAGAAAAAATTTGGAGGAAATGCTCAAGGACGGGATCGTGGAACAAGTGGTGCACTCCGACTGGGCAGCACCAATTGTGGTTGTTCCAAAACCAAATGGTAAGATTAGAATTTGTGGTGATTACAGAGTAGCGGTAAATAAGTGTTTGAAAGTGGATCAATACCCAATTCCGAAAATAACAGAGTTATTTCACATTCTGAATCAAGGAGAGCATTATTCTAAACTAGATTTGGAAAAAGCGTATAATCAAGTAGAGTTGGATGAGGAATCTAAGAAATACACGACCATAAGTACGCATTTGGGATTGTTTCGCTACCACAGATTACCTTTTGGTGTGGCCAATGCCCCAGCAATTTTCCAGAATTTGATGGATAAGATGCTACACGGGATTGAGAATGTCATCGTCTATTTGGACGACATCGTGGTCACTGGAAGGAACAAAGAAGAGCACCTCAGGACCTTGGAAAAGGTTTTTCAGCGTCTCAAAGAACATGGTATGAAAGTAAAAGCAGAGAAGTGTGAGTTTTTTAAAGATACCATAGAAGTCCTAGGACATGTGTTAAGCCGGGAAGGGATTCGTACCAATCCAAAGAAAGTAAAGGCCTTACAAGAAATGCCGGCACCTAAAACGCTGAAAGAAGTAGAGAGTCTGGTAGGGTTCGTAAACTACTATGCCAGATTTGTTCCCAACCTAGCCGATCTCTGCCGGCCGCTGAATAAGCTTCGAAGAAAAGACGTCAGCTTCGAATGGGGAAAGGAACAAGAAATTGCATTCCAGGAAATAAAGACACGAATGCAAGGAACAGATGTGCTTACACATTTTGACCCGAAGAAACCTGTAATATTGGCTACAGACGCTAGTGAATATGGTCTGGGAGCCGTACTGTACCATAAAATGGAAGATGGAACAGAAAAGGTCATCGAATACGCATCAAGAGGAATGACGGAAACAGAGCGAAAGTATGCTCAGATTGAGAAGGAAGCTTTGGGTATTGTCTGGGGAATGGACAAATTCCAAACCTATCTTTTCGGACTTCGATTCAAACTGCGCACCGACCATCAGCCGCTATTGAAAATATTTGGTCCGAAGGCAGAGCTTCCGATACTGGCTGCAAAGAGATTACACAGGTGGGCAATAAAAGTAGCACAGTTTACATTCGATATCGAGTACGTACCGACAGCTAAATTCGGTAATGCAGACGGATTGTCACGTCTCGTTGATCCTACGGAGAAAATTACTGAATATTTGGAAAAAGAAGAATTCCAAATAAAGGCAGTGAGAGAGGAATATTTCCAAGGATTTCCGTTTAATAAAGATGTGATTCATCAAGCCATGGAGAAGGATGCAGTTTTGACGGAAGTTAAGCAATATCTGAAGACGAAATGGCCGGAGAAGCTGCATCGGATGGATGATTGTCTAAGGAAATTTTGGAATGTACGAGATCAACTGCACGAACAGGAAGGGATCATCCTGAAGGAAGGCCGAATTATCATTCCAATGGAGCTACGGAAGACAATCCTGGAAATGCTGCACAAAGGACATCCCGGAAGCACCAGGATGAAGGAATTGGCCCGGAGTAAGGTATGGTACCCTAATATTGATAAAGATATTGAATACAGAGTGAAAACATGTGTAAATTGTCAATTACAAGCTAATACTCCACAAAAGACGGTAACCGAGTTGTGGCCAGAACCAGGGAAGGTTTGGCAGAGGCTACACCTGGATTTTGCGGGACCGATACACGGGGCACACTGGTTTGTGCTAGTGGATGCAAAATCGAAATGGATTCAAGTAACCCGGATGAGTCGCATTACCACTCAAGACGTGATCAAAGAGTTGGAGAAGACGTTCACGATTTTTGGACTACCAGAAGAAATCGTAACGGACAATGGACCACAATTTGCGGCTTGGGATTACCGTGAGTTTTGTGAAAATAGAGGTATAAAAGTTACTTTTTCTCCGCCTTACCACCCACAGTCGAATGGGGCAGCAGAGCGGGCGGTGCAAACTTTTAAGAAAATGATGGCCAAAGAACTGGGAAAGGGTGGAGAACAGATAGAAATTGCTCTAAGGAAGTTTTTGGCCAGCTATCGAAATACGCCGCACTCTAGCACGGGTAAGAGTCCTGCAGAATTAATGTTTGGAAGATCGGTAAGAACCATATTTGATATAACATGGGCTAAGGCCAAGGACCCTGGACAGATAGGTAACATTTTCCCAATGAAAATAACCCGACCGGAAATGGCCCGAGAAAGGATGAAGAGAAATTTTAACAAACATGCCAAGGAAAAGGAATTGTCGATTGGTATGACCGTCTACGTGAGGGACTACAAAGGAAACTCGGTGGGTTGGGTGCCTGGAAAAATTATGGAAAGAACTGGTACCGTAACCTATCTCGTTCACACTGAACGTGGCGACTGGATCCGACATGCTAATCAAATGAGAAGACGGGATTTAGCCATGCCAGACGAGGAAGAGATCAAGAATGAAGAAGGAGAATCAACCGGTGGAATTAGTGAAACTACTCAAGCTAGCAGCTCGGAATTATCCGTAGCCAGTTCTGACTCGGTACACACCGCCGTAGAACTTCGGAAAAGTGCCCGAGTTACCAAGCCACCCCAACGATATTCTCCACCACCTCCACGCAAGTGGATTCATTGAGACGTATATGATTCAAGAATGATACTTGAGTCTGGTATGTTAATCCGGAAAATTTTGGTATGTTAATTCTGTCTAAAAATCTTATATAAGTGTCTCCCAGGTATCCGGTTCCTATCTATTTCCTAAATGGCTTCGGAAAGGGAGCGTTCGAGATGGGGACCTCCCCTTCGTCCCCCTCCTTCTTACGAGGCCTCGTGCCCCCCGTCTACTCCGGCTTGCATCAGCACCAGCGATGTATCGTATGAGGTGTCGAGTGGAAAAATTCGCATTGATGTATCCGTGCCCATCACTCCAACGCTTCCCGGTTTATTATCCAGCACCCTTACCACGCTTATTCGTAAGTTTGTTTTTTTTTTTGGTTTATTTAAATGTTTCATTTAGGGAAAGGGTGTAATAGAGTTGTATCGTAGGATATTGTAGTAGTAGATAACATAACAAATTAGCATAGCAAGGAAAAGAATATATAGATATATGCGGAAGATCGAGGGAGAGAAGAGAGAGACAAGCTACAACTACTACACTACTCTACCCGTTTCAGGCCAGCAAGCACAACTACCAGCTGGAACCCCTGCTCCTTCATTGCCTACTTTCAAGAAGTAGAATTTCTACCTCCTGGACTCATCACGACCTCTGTAGTACTCAATAAATGAATAATATTGATCTGTGTTGTTGTTGATTGATTGTGCACCAGCAAGGAGTGCCAGTTGTCGTGTGATTATTATTATTGATTGTTATTGTGTATTATCGGTCTGTTGTTACGTGATACTAGTCTTGAAGTCGTCTTGGTTCCTCCGTGTATCATCTTGTCAGTGATTATCACCAGTTACTTCAATATTATTGCGCTATTACAAGGTGTAAATAAAAGTAGAACTTAGAATTAGCTAGGGACTTCAAACATAAAAACACACAGAAAAACTAACATATTTTGATCTGCTGATATCGATATTGCCTGTTTACACATTGTCAATTTTTTTAATTTATGCTGTTTCATGGTGTTTTGGCGTTTTCCCGAAATAAACGTGTTTTTATTTACAAAAGCGACAGCTACCTGATATCCCTATGTAACTTCTATGACTACTTTATCATCATGCTCCTTATTTACTAGTTCAACATTGGTATCGTCATTTAAGCTGCTAGTATTATTACGACCATTATTAGGGTCATTATTGAAAGTAATAATAGTAATATTCTGCGAGAAAGTGGTCGTAGTTGACCGAGAAGTTGTTGATTCCTCCAGTAGTTCGAAGGCATCCAAATGGCGTTGATCTGTAATAAAGGGAATGAATAAAAAAACAGCGCTGGTCTCCGGTTTATACGAAGTTTCAACCGATAAACAAAAACTGTGAGTTGTTAGCTAGGATAGTGCATAAAGGGCTCGTAAAACTAAAACAGAGTAAACAATAAGAAAAATGGTGCTCCAATAAGAATAAAATGAAAGCCCAGTGTACTACATGCATATGATTCTTAGAAAAGGTCTTTCTGGATAATGAATTTTATTTGACGATCAGCTACTGATTATCTATTTCCACGAAGTCTTATCGAACTAATTATAAGATTTTATCAACTCACATCTCCTTTTCATTTCCTCCATAGAGTCGTTGGGTCGAAAATCGCTAATATATCCCATTATACACCTTGTGATTCGTATAACACAAATGATTGCAGTGACAATTGTTAGCAACAAGATCACCCTACAATTTCGTATTATAAGGCCTGAATCTGGGAAAGCGCTACGCTTTCGCTCGTGCCCTGCTCTCACGGTTGTGCCAGGGGAGCGCCGTCATGCTCCAGATATTTACGTTACTTTTTGGCTGAGCACATAGGGATTGTAAAATCAATACATCAGTTAACCTGATTTACCTGATCGCTAATCAATAACAATTTTCGCAGCAATCCTGTGTATCACCAAGTTATCATCCCCAGTAACTTATTGAATATATCAAAAACCGACCAAAATACGGTATGATAGGCCATGGTTCCCGCTTTGGTTCTGTAGTTTGTAGTCCCTTCATCCACAGTTGCTGCATATATTGTACCATTACGATCGATTGCATATTCAGGGTCGATTCGAAATCTTGAATCTTCTCGCAGACTATCGATTACCTCGTCCATTACAGTATGCCTGAAAGGAATGTTATAACTTATTGTTAGCAGTACTCAGTATTCGGTATTGTCTTTCGAAAGAGAAATTGCTCTTATTGTTAGAAGGAAACATTTTCACTAAAGATCGGCTTTACTTTAGAACATTATAAATATTTTAATTGCGAATAAAGTGTTCAATAACAACAAAACTAAATAAAACACTACTAAGTACCAAATATAATATAGCAGCTTCTTGCTGTATACACTGTATACTGTTTCTAAAAGCAGGGCAGGTGCAATAAAGTCCAAAAGAAAAATTTAAACTGGAAAAAATATTTTAATTAAGAAATTTAATTGCCTGTCTCATTTGTGATGAATTTAATTTATCACGTGCGTAAAATATGTTTTATGATTCTAAAATTTGGAAGAAAACGATATTATTATAAGTTTATAGTTGTATTTTCATTATCGACGAAAAAAAAGGGAGCGAGAAATACTACTAAAATTTAAGCTGAGTTCGTTAGCGTAACACCAGTCCAACAGTCGCCGTGTACAATCGATTGAAAGAAAGAAGTAGGCATCATATGTGTAGCGTACATACATACAATTACAAAGCTTTCGTCCCAATTTTTGATCTCTTCCTGAAATCGAACTATACACAATGAAACTAATGAATTGCACACTAATGGGTTTTCGTCACATTTCGTGTATGTTTCTTAAAATAGTATTGAGCTGGGCATATCCTTGTTGGTTTGAAGTATGAATCGCTAGGACTAGAATTAATTTGCTTACGTAAAGATTTAATTACCTGACAAGTTTGAGGTATTTACTGATATCCAGGGGCTGAAACATCTGCAGCAAACAGCAAACTATAAGCACAAGTACGTATGCAAGAAGATCACTTGCATTGGCACTCCGCGAACTTTCGATAGTTTTATTCGGCTTATTTTTAAGCGAACTACCGGCGGTTTTTGAACCGCATCGTGGACAATTGAATTCTTACGTATTTATGTTAATTTGCTCGAATTTAGCTCAATTTTTTATTATAATACATGCTCATTTGCATAAGCTGCATAGAATGCTGGTCTCCCCGATGTGTTTCAAAAACCGGCCGGTATTTCGCTTTAAAATTTACTCGCATTTGTGTCAAAAAAATGAGCTTGCCAGAACCAGAAACGTGCGACAAGCGGACAAGCGATATACAGGATTCGTCATACGTCGTGTCGTAATAATAAAATGTTTACCAAGAATATATAAAACCTGTCATCCCTTGAACAAAGAGGTCAAATGAAAGAACAAAATTTTGTCGTGTTTTCAATATTCCTTGTTACATCACACCTGTGAGCGGCACATACTATGAGCATGAGCGAGTGTGCCGCGCACTTATAGTCGGGCAATGCTGGATCCTGCGAGTGTGCCGCGCACTGATGGTCGGCCGAGGCTGCATCCTGCGAGTGTGCCACGCACTGATGGTCGGCCGAGGCTGGATCCTGCGAGTGTGCCGCGCACTGAAGATGGCCGATGCTGGATCCTGCGAGTGTGCAGCGCACTGAAGATGGCCGATGCTGCATCCTGCGAGTGTGCCGCGCACTGATGGTCGGCCGAGGCTGGATCCTGCGAGTGTGCCGCGCACTGAAGATGGCCGATGCTGGATCCTGCGAGTGTGCAGCGCACTGATGGTTGGCCGATGCTGGATCTTAGAGTTGCGTTCCAGGCCAACCTTTCCGTGTGGAAGATGACCGAAGAACAAAGCTGGTTTCTCAAGAAGGCTTTTGTTGACAAACACGGACCTGAGCTGCAGGCCTCAATATCACAAACCACACCCTAACTGCAGATAAACATCATAACCCATAGTTAAATTATACACTCCGAATTGTTTTTCCCAGGTCGCACTGGCCACTAGACTACTGTTGTAGTTTGTGGTTTGAGATGAGGAAATCTTTTTTTTCTATATGTTTTTTGTGGCTGACGCAATCTCATTTGTCTGCTCCGTCACTGAGTCTTTCCATAAACCTCTGAAACTTTCGCCGTTAATAATCCCTTCAAATCTCTGCTCCGCTCGCTGATGCTCAGTATTCCGAAAGCGATATTCTCTAAAGCAATTGACTGCAAATCAAGTTTGAAAGTTGGTGAGTGAATTATATTATGGTAATTACATCGATATATTCAAGTCTTGTCACAAGTTCAAATGCGCAGCGTGTTAAACACTGAGAAAAGTTGGCGTGTATGTCGCGTAAAAATGGCTTGCAAAAATACCTGGACGCGTATAAACAGCATGCGGCAATGTAGGAATAAACATAATGCACGCCGTTTTCACGCCGCTCGCACGCCAAATTTATTCGCACGGGAAGCGACCACGGTAACACATGTTCACGTTAATACAACTGATTTGCGTTTCATTTGTTCAGTTACTCAAAAGACGTTGATTCTTTAGTATTTTTCTGTGGTGTTTCATTTGAGTGTGCTCGTAGTTTGCGGTTTGTGTTTTGCATCGAACCTAGGAAATCCTATCCTTTCTTTTATACAATCTTCTTTCTCTTCCTTCCCTCTCTCTTTTCCTACTCTTTCTTCTCTTTCTATTCTCTCTTTCTCTCTCTCTCTCTCTCTCTCTCTCTCTCTCTCTCTCTCTCCTCTCTCTCTTCTCTATTTTCGCTCTCTTTCGCCTACCCCCACTCATCATCTCTCTTTTCTGTTTGCTTTTGGCTTCTTTCCATGGCCCTATAGACTACAAAAACTCCAAAAATCACAAAACATAATCTCCATCTATTTAACAGTGGTAAAGTATAGCCTTCACTCATTTAGTTGAATTTCTTTATTTCCCTTCCCATTTAAGTAGATTCCGTGAATTTGTGTCTTATTTAATTTATATATCAAACCGTTCCACTAGACAAATAATGAACACGGCATGGCCTATGAAGCGCTGCTCTAACGATTTCCTTTCACGACGTAGTTTCTTACATTCATCTCTCATCAATCTCTCATTTCTCTCTCTCATCTCTCACTCATCTCTCTCTCATCTCTCTCTCATCTCTCTCGCTCATCTCTCTCTCTCACTCTCTCTCACACTCTCTCTCACACTCTCTAGCTCTCTCACTCTCTCTATCTTATGGTTCATTGACTTTTCCCTCCTTATCAAGATGTGCCATGTAGTGTTCCATTTTAGTTTGTAATCCATTCTTTCCGGAATGTTTTGACTTTGTCACAAATTTGCTCATTGCTTATTAATTTATTAAACATTAAACACCAACTTATTGTTTTTACTCGAATTTTACATTGCCCACCACGATTATTCTTATGCGGTTATCATTTAAAACGGTTTGACACAGTATGATGTAAAGCTGCATTCCTGTTTATTTCTGCAGATTTTTTCCATGTTGTTGCAGGCAGTGTCTAGAACGCACATAGTTTTTTTACATTCCTGGAAACGTCATTGATCAGCGTACGCTTGACAAACCACTTTCCCACACCGCTTTAAATATTTTTAGGTTGTCAACTCAGAGCAATCATGACGCTGACAGGAGTGAATAGCAAAGCTCTCAAGAAATGTGAGTTATTTATATTTATTTATTTATACATTTGAATAGTAAGCTTTTACAGTATATGACCCAGTATATGAGTCAATATATTTCAACGCCAAATGTTCACACAAAATGAACGTCGATTCAAAAACACTCCGTTCTTTCATATTTTGTTTTGCGACATTTTTGAGCGTTTTTCTAAATGTAGAAGTGTCAGCGCTAGGTACACAACTTGTGCGCGGGAGCCGCGCCGCATGCGCGCGAGTTGTTTGGAGGTAAATTTGTAAATTAATGTGTTCAGCTGACCCAGCTCCCCCGCCACCTTCACCTGGAACCGTCCGTCTCTACACAATGCGTTTCTGTCCTTGGGCGGAGAGAGCTGCTCTGTACTTGGCCAAGAAGCAGGTTAAGTAAGTTACATTGCTGTACATACTATGGTAATGGGTTTCCAAGTATGCCAAAAACCGTGCGTTTTCCTTCCAAGTATCGCTTGCAATAGTGTGCCAATTTACCGTAATTTTGCGTAATTTTGACACATCCGCACTATAGAAAATCCGCCATCAAAGCTAAACATTTGTTGAACAAATGGTCCCGTGGCGATCGGTCGTAAAAACTGCCTTTAGATATTCTCGTGTAGTGCCAAGATACGGTAAATTTTTCGATACTTGGAGGGAAAATCGGCCATACTTGAAAACCCCATAAGTACTTAGCGGGCCTACAGTAGTCGTGCATAGTAGAATGGCTAAAATATAATTAATACAATTTGTTGAGTCGCAAATTTTTTTCGCAGGAACAGAGCAGAGTTCCCGGTGATATCCATTTCTTCAGACTAGTGATTTATGCTTTCCAGGTCCGAGTTTGTCAACATAAACCTTGTCGAGAAACCCGAATGGTTCTTCGAACATCATCCCCAAGGAAAGGTGCCCGCTCTCGAACACGACGGAAAGGTAACTGGCAAGCAAATGTGTCTGTCTGGGCTCTGCTAGCGGCATTTTAGTAGCCGATTATTCGTACTTTATGAGCTATCAACGAAAACCTATAGTTGAGAAAATTTTACTATAACAACTAGCGAAAATGTGTCTAATTTTGAGACATTAGCCGCTAATTCGTCGCTTAGGAGCTGTAAACAACACCTATAATATTGAGAAGGTTTCATTAGGGCAAACTCTTCAATGTTCATTAATTAAATACTGAAGGAGCGTACTTGTATTTCTTGATAGTGTGCGGAATCCGGGTTTGGTGTGCTCTGGTTGTTTCTCGGAAGATATAAACAGCAACTGAACAGCACTTATCTGGTCCGATAAGATCTAGATATTCTAGATGTGATACCACTGAATAGTATCTAAATAGCATCAATCTAGACCGTGATCGAGTCTGGTCTAATCCCTGAATACCTGGACGACATCTTCCCGGAGACGTCAATCCTTCCAAAAGACCCATTCAAGAAAGTGCAACAAAAGATTCTGGTCGAACAGCTCTCCGTGGTATGATTCAAATGTTTTTGTAGTTTGTAGCTATAGTACATTTTAGAAAAACCAGACTAAAAATGCAACACAATTAAAATATGTTGTGCTTGATGCTCTTTTATTGATACGGTTAGGATAGTATCATGATTTGAAGGGGTTAGTTGGCATCTCATCCTTACGATTATATTATTTCTGTTCTTTATTCTCAGATTCCGCAGTCGTTCTACGGCCTAGTCGCAGTATTGAAAGATCCTTCGCTAAAAGAAGAGAAATTCGCGGCGATTTGGAAAAGTTTGACTGCAGCCGAGGAACTTCTCAAGGATCACTATTTTGGAGGCGAGCATTGTAACTAATGAAGTATCTTCGTGTAAGCCCAACGTCGCCCAGAGAGAGAGAGAGAGAGAGAGAGAGAGAGAGAGAGAGAGAGAGAGAGAGAGAGAGAGAGAGAGAGAGAGAGAGAGAGAGAGAGAGAGGAGAGAGAGAGGAGAGAGAGAGAGAGAGAGAGAGAGAGAGAGAGAGAGAGAGGAGAGAGAGAGGAGAGAGAGAGAGTCAAACAACGAATTCGCACTGAGCTCAAACAAAAAATAATAGGGGAGCATTCCTTTCGGGATTATTTCTCGACGCCAGCTCGCCACCCAATATACTAGATGGAAATAGAGAGTTGGTCAGAGCGAGACTTCTACTAAACCAGATCGTGAGAAAACGTTCCAAGAAATTGGGACATCGGGTGTGAACGTGCGCAGAATTCAATACTAATCAGTAATTAGATACATCGTATCCAAATAAATTTGTATGAGTCATGGCCAGATCTACACTACACAAGCCCACCCTACGTCACATATCATACGGTAATCGAGTATCATCTTTTCAGGTTCTGAAGCTGGATTCGCTGATTATATGACTTTCCCCTTCTTCGAACGAATCTTTTGGATGAGTCACGTCCCGGAGTTCGCCATTTGCGATACAAAGGTTAGAAACTTCTTTGAATATTCGGGGAAAAAGTAATGTTGCGTTTACTTATAGAACGAGCAGACTCTCAGCAGTGTTTATATGAAGTGAGCGATTTCTTAAACCCAAAAATTCAAGTTATTCCCCCGTAGTCACGTAGAATTTAGCTCATGAATGCGCAATTAACAAGCTCAATTCATCGGTGTGGGTATGAAGCATGATCAACAGCCAAAATTTAATTTTTCGTTTAAACCGAAATACCGGCCGGTTTTTGAAACACATCATAGACAGCTGAATCCTTGCGTATTTATGCAAAGTTGCTCGAATTTGGCTCGATTTTTTTATTCAAATTTATGTTCATTTGCATGAGCTGCATAAGAAAGCTGATGTAATCGATGTGTTTCAAAAACCGGCCGGTATTTCACTTTAAAATATCATAAAACACACAGTAAACGGAACCCGTTAGTTCCATTTTTGCTCACTGAACTGCAGCTTCTAATATTGTACAATTTTAGGCTTTCCCTGGAACTGACTATCCCAAACTGACAAAATGGTACAGTGCAATGGTGGAAAAACCGGAGGTTTGTGTTTTTTTCTCATTCTTACACGGTGAACGGTTTCAGTACTTTTTTTTTTGGGTATGGACAATGGGGAACATCCACAAAGAGTGACAGGCAACGGAATTCTCGGAAAGATTCACGTTGGAATTTCACAATAACGTCTCTCAATTAATAAGCACAAGGTCCATTAGAGGTTAAATAGCAACTGTTAGAAAGAGTCAAGTCCGCAATCTGAAGTACCGTAAATAAAAAAACCGTTTCTTACTCGTTGATTAGCTATGGCGATATAACAATTATTATTTCTTTCAGGTGAAAGCCACTGCTCAAACTGTGGAACATGGGCTTGCCTTCATAAAAGCATACATATCTGGAACTCAGCCCGATTACGATGTCGGAATTTAAATAATCGATTTATATCAATAATGTATTTATTTTGGATATGTACAGATAACTTTGTTGTTTGTGCAGATGTATGATCAAATAAAAATACGTAAACAATCAAAGAAATAAGCAGCATCAACTCGTTTATCACTAAACCAGCCGTTCGAAGAGCACTACGGGCTCTTCTCCGACTGGAGGAATCGGCCTTCGGCCGATTGTTACACACTGTTCAAAAAAAACTTTCATTTACGTTTATTTGGAAACGTATAATTTGGTTCTGGACTTCAGCGTTTTTGCAAGTCATGCAAATTTGTACTATCGCACTTCTCTTCTCCTATAAGATCTCCAATAAGATCCTCGACATATAAGCTAGCATAGCTCAACAGGTAAAGCGTTGGACTGTGAATCGAGAGATTGTGTGCTGATGTGGGTTCGAATCCCGCTAGCGGCAAAGATTTTGTATGTTCTCTTCGATGTGAATAGAAAATTTTCTTTATGAAAGGATTTCGTTATGTTCACACAAACAAAAAAGTAAACTCTTCTCCTTCTATAATAAGATTTTGGAAGAAAGGTTGTTTTTAACTTGTCACATCCATACAATATAATGCAATTTAGTCAAATAATTGTTTAGTGTTACAAAATGTGTGAATACACAAAAGGCCTCTGTTCTTATACCGCACGTTTCCCGCGAAACAAAAATAAATTCCGCGTTTCCTGGCAGGCTACTCAATCATGTCCCGCAATTAAACATTAGGCAAGGCGTTGTGTTAGCGGCAAGGCCTATGATTAGCGCTCGCAATAAGGACGGAATCCCGCGTTTCCCGCTAGTTTGGGAGGAAACATGGGATTGTCAATCGCAAATTACTGTGGCAAGATATTCCTGGCCATAAAATCTCGACACAGCGCTTTGTTTGATCAACAGAGTGGCAAGATATTCCTGGCCATACAATCTCGCCACAGTGTTTTGTTTGATCGCAAAACACTGTGGCAGAAATACATCTTGCCACATGGTTTTCTAGGAGAAAACCCTGTGGCAACATCAGTCTAGGCTGAAATACAACTTGCCAAATGGTTTTCTAGAAGAAAACCATGTCGCAAGATCAGTCTAGCCTGAAATACAACTTGCCACATGGTTTTCTAGGAGAAAACCCTTTGGCAAAATCACTCTAGGCTGCAATACGTCTTACCACATGGTTTTCTAGGCGAAAACCGTGTGGCAAGATCAGTCCAGGCTGAAATAGGCTGATCAGGCTAGGCTGAAATACATCTTGCCACATGGTTTTCAAGGCGAAAACCGTGTGGCAAGATCAGTCTAGGCTGAAATACATCTTGCCACATGGTTTTCAAGGCGAAAACCGTGTGGCAAGATCAGTCTAGGCTGAAATACAACTTGCCACATGGTTTTCTAGGCGAAAACCGTGTGGCAAGATCAGTCCAGGCTGAAATAGGCTGATCAGGCTAGGCTGAAATACATCTTGCCACATGGTTTTCAAGACGAAAACCGTGTGGCAAGATCAGTCTAGGCTGAAATACAACTTGCCACATGGTTTTCAAGGCGAAAACCGTGTGGCAAGATCAGTCTAGGCTGAAATACAACTTGCCACATGGTTTTCTAGGCGAAAACCGTGTGGCAAGATCAGTCTAGACTGAAATACATCTTGCCACATGGTTTTCTAGGCGAAAACCGTGTGGCAAGATCAGTCTAGGCTGAAATACAACTTGCCACATGGTTTTCTAGGCGAAAACCGTGTGGCAAGATCAGTCTAGACTGAAATACAACTTGCCACATGGTTTTCTAGGCGAAAACCGTGTGGCAAGATCAGTCTAGGCTGAAATACATCTTGCCACATGGTTTTCTAGGGAAAACCCTGTGGCAAGATCAGTCTAGGCTGAAATACATCTTGCCACATGGTTTTTCTAAGAAAACCCTGTGGCAAGATGTCTAGTTCAACTTGCCACAGGGAAAACCCTGTGGCAAGATCAGTCTAGGCTGAAATACATCTTGCCACATGGTTTTCTAGCAGAAAACCCTGTGGCAAGATCAGTCTAGGCTGAAATACATCTTGCCACACTGTTTTCTAGAGAAAACCCTGTGGCAAGATCAGTCTAGGCTGAAATACATCTTGCCACATTGGTTTTCTACAGAAAACCCTGTGGCAAGATCAGTCTAGGCTGAAATACATCTTGCCTCATTGTTTTCTAGCAGAAAACCCTGTGGCAAGATCAGTCTAGGCTGAAATACATCTTGCCTCATTGTTTTCTAGCAGAAAACCCTGTGGCAAGATCAGTCTAGGCTGAAATACATCTTGCCCACATGGTTTTCTAGGCAGAAAAACCCTGTGGCAAGATCAGTCTAGGCTGAAATACATCTTGCCACATGGTTTTCTAGGCAGAAAACCCTGTGGCAAGATCAGTCTAGGCTGAAATACATCTTGCCACATGGTTTTCTAGCAGAAAACCCTGTGGCAAGATCAGTCTAGGCTGAAATACATCTTGCCACACTGGTTTTCTAGAGAAAACCCTGTGGCAAGATCAGTCTAGGCTGAAATACATCTTGCCCATGGTTTCTCCTAGAAAACCCTGTGGCAAGATCAGTCTAGGCTGAAATACATCTTGCCACATGGTTTTCTAGGCAGAAAACCCTGTGGCAAGATCAGTCTAGGCTGAAAATACATCTTGCCACATTGTTTTCTACAGAAAACCCTGTGGCAAGATCAGTCTAGGCTGAAATACATCTTGCCACACTGGTTTTCTAGAGAAAACCCTGTGGCAAGATCAGTCTAGGCTGAAATACATCTTGCCACATGGTTTTTTACAGAAAACCTGTGGCAAGATCAGTCTGAAAGCTGAAATACATCTTGCCATGGTTTTCTACCAGAAAACCCTGTGGCAAGATCAGTCTAGGCTGAAATACATCTTGCCACATGGTTTTCTAGGCAGAAAACCCTGTGGCAAGATCAGTCTAGGCTGAAATACATCTTGCCACATGGTTTTCTAGCAGAAAACCCTGTGGCAAGATCAGTCTAGGCTGAAATACATCTTGCCACATTGTTTTCTAGCTAGAAAACCCTGTGGCAAGATCAGTCTAGGACTGAAATACATCTTGCCACATGGTTTTCTCAGAAAACCCTGTGTGGCAAGATCAGTCTAGGCTGAAATACATCTTGCCACATGGTTTTTCACAGAAAAACCCTGTGGCAAGATCAGTCTAGGCTGAAATGAAATACATCTTGCCACATGGTTTTCTAGAGAAAACCCTGTGGCAAGATCAGTCTAGGCTGAAATACATCTTGCCACATGGTTTTCTAGGAGAAAACCCTGTGGCAAGATCAGTCTAGGACTGAAATACATCTTGCCACACTGGTTTTCTAGCAGAAAACCCTGTGGCAAGATCAGTCTAGGCTGAAATACATCTTGCCACATGGTTTTCTAGAGAAAACCCTGTGGCAAGATCAGTCTAGGCTGAATGAAATACATCTTGCCACATTGTTTTCTAGGAGAAAACCCTGTGGCAAGATCAGTCTAGGCTGAAATACATCTTGCCACATTGTTTTCTAGGAGAAAACCCTGTGGCAAGATCAGTCTAGGCTGAAATACATCTTGCCACATTGTTTTCTAGCAGAAAACCCTGTGGCAAGATCAGTCTAGGCTGAAATACATCTTGCCACATTGTTTTCTAGGAGAAAAACCCTGTGGCAAGATCAGTCTAGGCTGAAATACATCTTGCCACATTGTTTTCTAGCAGAAAACCCTGTGGCAAGATCAGTCTAGGCTGAAATACATCTTGCCACATTGTTTTCTAGCAGAAAAAACCCTGTGGCAAGATCAGTCTAGGCTGAAATACATCTTGCCACATTGTTTTCTAGCAGAAAACCCTGTGGCAAGATCAGTCTAGGCTGAAATACATCTTGCCACATTGTTTTCTAGGAGAAAACCCTGTGGCAAGATCAGTCTAGGCTGAAATACATCTTGCCACATTGTTTTCTACCAGAAAACCCTGTGGCAAGATCAGTCTAGGCTGAAATACATCTTGCCACATTGTTTTCTAGAGAAAACCCTGTGGCAAGATCAGTCTAGGCTGCTGAAATACATCTTGCCACATGGTTTTCTAGAGAAAACCCTGTGGCAAGATCAGTCTAGGCTGAAATACATCTTGCCACAGGAGAAAACCCTGTGGCAAGATCAGTCTAGGCTGAAATACATCTTGCCACATTGTTTTCTAGCAGAAAACCCTGTGGCAAGATCAGTCTAGGCTGAAATACATCTTGCCTCATTGTTTTCTAGCAGAAAACCCTGTGGCAAGATCAGTCTAGGCTGAAATACATCTTGCCTCATTGTTTTCTAGCAGAAAACCCTGTGGCAAGATCAGTCTAGGCTGAAATACATCTTGCCACATTGTTTTCTAGCAGAAAACCCTGTGGCAAGATCAGTCTAGGCTGAAATACATCTTGCCACATTGTTTTCTAGGAGAAAACCCTGTGGCAAGATCAGTCTAGGCTGAAATACATCTTGCCACATTGTTTTCTAGGAGAAAACCCTGTGGCAAGATCAGTCTAGGCTGAAATACATCTTGCCACATTGTTTTCTAGCAGAAAACCCTGTGGCAAGATCAGTCTAGGCTGAAATACATCTTGCCAAGGAGAAAACCCTGTGGCAAGATCAGTCTAGGCTGAAATACATCTTGCCACATTGTTTTCTAGCAGAAAACCCTGTGGCAAGATCAGTCTAGGCTGAAATACATCTTGCCACATTGTTTTCTAGCAGAAAACCCTGTGGCAAGATCAGTCTAGGCTGAAATACATCTTGCCACATTGTTTTCTAGCAGAAAACCCTGTGGCAAGATCAGTCTAGACTGAAATACATCTTGCCACATTGTTTTCTAGAAAAACCCTGTGGCAAGATCAGTCTAGGCTGAAATACATCTTGCCACATTGTTTCTAGCAAAAAACCCTGTGGCAAGATCAGTCTAGGCTGAAATACATCTTGCCACATGGAGAGAAAACCCTGTGGCAAGATCAGTCTAGGCTGAAATACATCTTGCCACATGGTTTTCTAGCAGAAAAAAACCCTGTGGCAAGATCAGTCTAGGCTGAATGAAATACATCTTGCCACATTGGTTTTCTAGCAGAAAACCCTGTGGCAAGATCAGTCTAGGCTGAAATACATCTTGCCACATTGTTTTCTAGCTAGAAAACCCTGTGGCAAGATCAGTCTAGGCTGAACTGAAATACATCTTGCCACATTGTTTTCTACCAGAAAACCCTGTGGCAAGATCAGTCTAGGCTGAAATACATCTTGCCCTCATTGTTTTCTAGCAGAAAACCCTGTGGCAAGATCAGTCTAGGACTGAAATACATCTTGCCACATTGTTTTCTAGCTAGAAAACCCTGTGGCAAGATCAGTCTAGGCTGAAATACATCTTGCCACATTGTTTTCTAGCAGAAAACCCTGTGGCAAGATCAGTCTAGGCTGAAATACATCTTGCCAAGGAGAAAACCCTGTGGCAAGATCAGTCTAGGCTGAAATACATCTTGCCACATTTTTCTGAGAAAAACCTGTGGCAAGATCAGTCTAGACTGAAATACATCTTGCCACATTGTTTTCTAGCAGAAAACCCTGTGGCAAGATCAGTCTAGGCTGAAATACATCTTGCCACATTGTTTTCTAGAGAAAACCCTGTGGCAAGATCAGTCTAGGCTGAAATACATCTTGCCACATGGTTTCTAACAGAAAACCTGTGGCAAGATCAGTCTAGGCTGAAATACATCTTGCCACATTGTTTTTCTAAGAAAACAGAAAGAAAACCCTGTGGCAAGATCAGTCTAGGCTGAAATACATCTTGCCACATGGTTTTCTCTAGAAAACCTGTGGCAAGATCAGTCTAGGCTGAAATACATCTTGCCACATTGTTTTCTAGCAGAAAACTGTGGCAAGAAGCAAGATCAGAAAAAGTCTGAATGCTGAAATACATCTTGGCCACATTGTTTTCAGCAGAGAAAACCCTGTGGCAAGATCAGTCTAGACTGAAATACATCTTGCCAAGGAGGAAAAAAACCTGTGGCAAGATCAGTCTAGGCTGAAATACATCTTGCCTCATTGTTTTCTAGCAGAAAACCCTGTGGCAAGATCAGTCTAGGCTGAAATACATCTTGCCAAGGAGAAAACCCTGTGGCAAGACTAGTCTAGTCTGAAATACATATTGCCACATTGTTTTCTAGCAGAAAACCCTGTGGCAAGAACAGTCTCCTCGAAAATACGTGAAAATTTACAAGGAAGCGCAAAACGCTCGGCGCCGGTGACCACCCCTCCTGTCCCGATCGATAATTCGCCGCCACGCGGCACGCAACGTGGAGCCAGCCAGGGTGGTCCGATCGATACAGCATCCTAATACACACGGTTGTCTTCGGTAATGCATTTTAGGCACCGATCATGGCTAACTTTCGTTAATACATCTAATTTGTTTAGTGCAATGTGGTGTAATTTTATGAACTAAAACACGGAATTGAGATAGATTTTGTACAACTAATGAGAGATTTGCATGGGAAAGTATCAAATGACTTGTTTGGTGGTCATGTAAATAAAAAGATTTCATGTGTAACGTGGAATAATACGGTTATTACACCTTCATAGCGAAAGCAATGGATATGGAGCAGAGAGAGTTGTTCAACATATTTGTACTTTGTACTTATGCCATTTTTGGAATCAAATTTTACCTGTCCAGCCACTTCCATGAATTCCGACCGACCGACCGAGAATCACCGAGATCAGTTGTAAAACGAAATGTCAACAATAATGAACTTGACAATCCCGCAAGAATGTTTTATTTTCGTATTTTCAAGAAATTACACAAACAGTCATTGTACCGGGAACAGAAAACTTGTCTCATTGTCCAGTGATGCAAATATAAATATAAAAACATACAAAAATTATAAAATAAATAAAGGCAGTACAAAATCCGTAATTGAGATCCATATTCACATGTTTATTGTTTAATTTGGAAAAGTGCTGTTCAGTTGTACAGAAAGGTATCCCAAAACAAAGATTAGGAATAATGCAAGTTATACAAGAATGTATTACAGAGCGCAGTGTAGCTGAAGTAAGTGAACGGCATAGAACAGAACCAATCATTCTCCATAATTAAAAGTCAGCATCGAGTGCAAACTGACGTTCTCCCTCAGAGGTCATAACACCCATCTTCTGGTATTCCGAAACCTGAAAGAAACGGGGGTTGAGACCAGTTTTTCTTTTGCATAGAGATGGCCAGTTTCCATTAGCAGCACTGATACGTTTTACGGTAATACATAAACCTGAGTTTTGAGTCCAAATGAAAGTACAGTACACCCAGAGACTTTCCTTTGACAATCCAAAAAAGACAACAACAAAAAGAAAAAACTGTCACCTTCTTCTCAAAGAAGTTGGTCTTTCCATCGATCGAAATGTTTACCATAAAGTCGAAGGGATTTGCCGATTTGAATAGCTGAAAAACAGTGTGGGCGAATGGTAAAAAAATGGCGACAACAGATATTGCATGAAAAGACTAGTTCACTGCTAGGCTCACAATGCTAACGACTTGCAAATACTAAGTACACGAGACAAACCTTATCACATCCAAGTTCGACAAGTAGATGATCAGCCACATATTCAATGTACTGACTCATCAGTCGGCAATTCATTCCAATCATATCACATGGGAGGGCTTCGGTCAGATATTCCTGCAAAAAGGACAGTTGTAATACACATTTTTAAATTATCTTCCCGAGTATATTTCCTCAGCTTGTACTATCATCATACTTATTTACGTTATATAAGATATACAAGAGTAGATTCGTAATGTTAGTCTTATTCATCGAGTATTTAAAAACATTACTATTTCCACACATTCGATGTGAACAGCAAACTGTTCGGAAAATGATGCTACCTGTTCAATCTTCACCGCGTCCTGGATGATATAGTGGATACGTTCCTGTGAGAGCTTATTGGTGATGTGCGAATACATTAGACATGCAAAGTCTCTATGCAGACCCTCGTCTCGGGAGATCAGCTCGTTGGAGTGCGTAAGGCCGGGCATAAGACCGCGTTTCTTCAGCCAAAAGATCGAGGCGAACGAGCCAGAGAAGAAGATACCTACAAATATGAAAATATAAGATCTAATATCTAACATTTTTATTTTTCGTGTAGCATTTATTAGTAGAGCGCGGTCAACGTGCAATGGGTGGACTCGGTTGAAGGCTGCACAATACACGCTTCGCTCACATAAACAACCCATACTGAATTGAACACTATACTTGTTACTACTTTGAGTACTTTGTATTGAGCCTCAAAGTGTTACATTAGGCAACCTGTTTGAATGTGCGTATTTTGCACACATCCAATAACCGTACGGTATGTGTCATGATCTCTTCAGAAGACGACAGAACTGGATTCTGAATTCAACCACAATGTGACCATATTGTGGTGAAAATCCAACTAGATTACTATGAATACTCTTACACTACACGTAGACCGCAAATTAAAGTTAATCAGCAAAAAGTACCTTCAACGGCGGCAAAGGCGATAACTCTCTCAGCAAAACTAGCATCCTTATCGCCAATCCAACGGAGAGCCCAGTCGGCCTTCTTCTTAATGCACGGGAACTCAAAGATTGCATTGAACAATGTGAGTCTGAAAAAGTTTTTATGACAAAATTATTGTTCCTAAACCTTGGTTTGAGGTACCTGATTAAGATTTAAGAAGTTTAAGCAAGAAAACAAGTGTCAGGTCTGTCACGACGATCTAGTGGGAAATTTGTTCCACAAATGCAAAAAAATACCTCTATCTTTCTACTACAAATCTGGCAACTGCAACTATATAAAAGGTTGAACCATACCTCTCCTTCTCATCACGAATGTATGTTTCAATCAATTTGCTGTACATTTCCGAGTGGATATTTTCAATGGCGATTTGATATCCGTAGAAGAAGCGAGCCTCAGGGACCTGGACTTCTTGCGAAAAACGCTCGACCTGCAAGTCAAGCAAATATTAAAAAAAAGTAAATGCATATTGACCTTACTTATGGAAGTGATTATAGCATACATATTCCCTACATAAATCATGCGTGTAGATATCTTTAGGGCGCATTCGAGATGGGCAATTTCCGGAAAGAAAATATAAAAAGTGGTTTGAGATTTGAGATGGACACCGAAAAAAAATTGCCGAAAAATGCGATGTACCGTAGCTGAAACTAAAATCAACCGATCATTTGCATATTTATGCATTGCCAATTGCTTTTTTCCCGGAGGTCCATCTCGAAGCAGATTTTTTCTTTTCATTTCCGGAAATGCCCTTGAGCACAATATGTTTCCATATATTTCCTGATTTCCTTACAATTTCATATTATTATATTACTTTTAATTACTCATCTTTCTTATAATTAAATTATTAACGCAGAATTAATGACTAACAAAATCAATGTTATAACACTGACCAAGTTCTCGTTGACGATTCCATCAGAAGCAGCGAAGAAGGCGAGGACGCGTGAAATGAAGAACCTCTCACTATCACTCATTTTGTCCCAGTCAGTCATGTCCTTTCCGAGATCCACCTAAAACACAGTGAAAAATTGAATCCAAACATAATAAAGCTTAATTCCAAAGGGACTGGAACGTACGTAAATGGAGGCGGTATGTCTAGCTTAGTGGCAGCGCGCCAATGAAACCATTTACTCAAATATTTTTAGACGGTTCACAATCACAATCGAGCCCATTTGTCCTAGCACACATCACTCCCCACCTCTTCAACTGTCCAGAATGAAGCGACTGCCTTCTTGTAGAATGCCCAGATATCGTGATATCGAAGGGGGAAGATAACAAATCGGTTGGGGTTTTCCTTCAATAGTGGCTCGTCGTCTAAGGAGGCCTTGGCAACCTGCAAGTATAGTATTTCATTTAAGTGAAGGTTGAATTTAGCATATTTTGGAGTACTGTAGTAGGGATATCGGACTGGAAAGACAACATATATTGAGAGGAGACATAAATATAGAGGGCGCCAGTGTTGTTACGTTAGAAATATACTTACAGCGCTCGTTGTGGCTTCAACTGGGGCTTCTGTGATAGGACCATCCACATTCTTCATTGGCTCTGTGGCTCCAATAACCTGAGAAGAAAACGTATTTTATATGTAAACAGAATACCAACAATAAGACGAAGATCCTTAAACCGAGAGAACTCAGCATGCTTTCTCATAAAAGGGCGCGCTCGGGATCCTCTTCCCGAAAGGAAAACATGCAAATTGCCCGTTCGGGATGGACATTTCCGAAAGGTGCTAATGCTTGGTGAAAGCTCACAATACAGTACGAATTAGCCAGCAAAACTTAAGCATGGGAAAGCTTTTTGCATTCTAATAATTCATAATGTATCGTGAGCTTTCTCCAAGCATTAGAACCTTTCGTAAATGTACATCCCGAACGGGAAATTTACATGTGTTACTTTTGGAAAGAGTATCCCGAACGCGCCCTAAACATAGCTGAAAACAATACCGTCTGGTTTTCCTTTTCCTGTGCGATTCCAAGAGGCATGTTAGTTGTAGTTTGTTAGTGAAAGTACCTGAACAAAAAGAGTGTGAATTTGACACGCAACAACCAGAAATGCAACGTTCATAGAGGTAAATGAACATCCCAACCTGTCCAGTCATGTGCACGAAACAAAAGAGAGCAAAGAGTAATCAAAATCAAGCTAACGGATGAGAACAGACCACCAACAAAACACGGACGGACGATGGAATGAAAATGACGAAACGAAAAAATAGATGCGGGAAAAACAAAATATTTGAAATTCCCGCCCTTTGTAGAATTCAAGTACGGTAAGGCAGATGCATTTTTGTCCTTGACTTGATAGTAACCCTAGTTTCATTTTTCAGCTGAAAGTAGAGGAGCCCTAAATGGAATAAACGTATCAGTCGTGATTATGAATGATTTCTGCTAAGGGGAACATAATTTCATCATAGTAAATATCACAGATCTTTCAAGAAAGGACCTCCTTTGGACCTTTTTATAGGTACACAACCGAGGGAACGCCCCTTTCCTCTGTGCTAAGGGAACGTGCCCCTGTTAAAACGCGTCAGAATGAGACAAAACGGGAAAAAATAGCAGATGACGATGGAGAAGGATTGCGTGCAAAACACCTGCTATTCAAATTTTCGCGGGTACATTATTGGGGTCAGGTCAAGGTATTACGAGAAAAACTATAGCCAGAGGATTGATTTGAATTAGTGGTGACAATCTCACCTTACTCTATTGAATTAGAAGAACCTTACGGTTACACCTCGGTACTCAAGACAAGACACTCATTGTCAATGGAAAATACGCACGACACTGAACTAACTAATTAAGATTTCAAATATTTTTTAATGAAACAATACAATTTATAAAGGATACTTATTGTTAGTCTAATTAATATGAAACTTTGTGCGGTAATCTGTCGCAAGCTGCCGCAGCCAGTTTAATTCGCGCGCCCGCGGCGCACTCCCTGCGCTGCAACCTGAGGCCATATTCACCACTCCGATTCCCTCGGGGAAATAGTCCCTGGGGACAAAAAATAGCATTCTAATTTGAGAGACGCAGAGAAAAAGGCGGGGAATTCCCCATGGGGAATTGAGTGGTGAATATGAGGCCGTATTCACCACTCCGTTTCCCCGCAGGGAATCACTCCCTGGCGACAATTTTCGAAAAATTAACTCCTGGGGAGCGATTCCCCGAAAAATTAGTGATTCACCATTTTTCCCCATTTCCCCAAATGCTGTCAGGGAGTAGGGAATCTGTCCCCACCTTTGGCTCGGGGTCTAATGATTCCCTGGGCACTTTTTCTAATGTCTACGGTTTGTATTTGATTTTTTCTAATGTTTAATTACGGAAATTTGTAATTTATAAGAATAACATAGTGTAAATTATAGACAAAACGGGCTTCAATTTTTACTGTCAAAAATTAACCAAATTTGATTAGGAACAGGCTATGCGGCTACGCCTCGTATACACTATTAGATACGGAATATTTTTTCTTTTATTGGTTGTAAGAGGTTTTCCAAAATTAAATTATACCTGCAAAAAAATCTCATATTATTAAAAATCTCATATTTTTTATTCGCTGAAAAAGATTACAACTCACAAACATAGAACGCAATGTTCCGAACACCTTTTTAAAGATTCAACGCCAGCGCCCCCCCCCCCCCCCCCGGCTTCCCCCCTCCGTATTTTCGAAAATGACAAAATGGACGTGGCACTCACTCATTTCTTAGCTCACCAAGAATAAAATGAAGTTCACTGAAAATTTAAAGTTCCCTCAAAAATACGAAAATGGAGTTTGCTCAGATTGAGGGGTGCACTAATAGTTTTAAATTTCCGTTTAAAGTTTAATTTCTCCGCACAGTTTATTAATCCCTGTAGGGAAAATCCCTATCTCCCCAAATGAGTGTGAATCGGTTTGTAGTTCGGGGAACAGGGAATTTTTCCCTGTAGGGATACAATCCCTCAGGGATTTTGTTCCCGGGGATTATTTGTCCCTGGGGACAAATTCCCCGTGAGTGGTGAATACGGCCTATGGCCTCTGTACACGCGGGCGATGAAAGAGCGGGTAAGACAAAGATGTATTTAGCTGAAGTTTGAAAAGGCACCTCGAATGCCGTAGTCTCCTAGTAACGGCCATCGAATATTAATGGATACCCTATCAGACATTTTTCTTATCAAAATGACCCATTGCTTTTTTGGCCTATTTTCTCATGTGGTCACTCACAGACCTGACAAACGACTGATAAAACCAATGATAAAGTCGCTCAAATTTTTTTAACGATAATATTCCTTGTTGATCGTTTAAATGGAAAAAAAATCTTTGCGTGTGTCTCATACAATACAATAAGCGTATTACAAACCATAATACGATGCAACACACTATTATTTTTTATTAAAATCAATATGAATAAATCAGTGCAATAAATCGAAGTTGACTGATGGAGTGACCGGAAATCAGTACAATTGAGAAGGGTTATTCACGTTCTCACTGAAATACTTTAATTCACAATTCAACTTTATCTAACGTATTCAACTTTACTGGGACCATTTATAACACCGAAATCTAAATGTGTTCCTATTGAAAGCAGAAATCGAAGGAGTCAGAAATTAATAATTATATTTTATTTCATAAACTTGCGTCGATAAACTACAGTAGGACTATTTTGTAGATTGCTAGAAAGTAGCAAATCCTAACTAAACGCAGTAGACAGTACGCGGTCAACAGAAGTTATTTGGCGCCAGAGTACCTCAAGACTGAGCCTGAAGGTCTGCCCTGGCCTTGGCTTTGGAGGCTTCAAATGATAAACTGTCTTCCGAACTGAGACCCAATAGCCAAGCGAACAGGTTAAATTCTTCATCTAACATATCCTTAGCACGAACGTACCTAAAATAATATATAGTTTCATAATAATGAACCCCTGACCGACCAGCAGCAAAATGAAAAACCAATCAATCGCTATCGAAGCGTACTAACTGAAAAAAACCTAGACCTACCGGACAATGAATTTGTAATTACTAAAAAATATTTAGATATTAGTAAAACAAACATAACACTGTGCAAAACTGTCGCGCAAGTGGCGCGAAAACGGCGTGCAAAACGTAGTCAGAATAGGAATGAATTAGAATCTCGCTCTTGCTGATATCACGCCGCTTGTACACTAAGTTTCAGGTTAAGACTTACCTATCAACATACTCCCTTCCATGTGGTCCTAAACTCGAATAGTTTTCAAGAAGTCCGGTGCTCTCTTTGAAGATATCTTCACGCCATTTTGGAATCATGTAGATCCATGCAGTGGTTTTTGATCCATCATCCAGTTCAATCTGTGAAATATTGCAGAAATTAATAATAAAACACTCCAAAGAACTCAGAGCTATGTTAGATACGGTAATCAAAGATACGCCCGTCACCTCGCCTAGTTAAGTTGTCGTGTAAGCGGCGGCGCACAAGTTGTATGCCATTTTCTAGCTCGTCGCTTGCACACTCTGATAGTAAAAAATAACACGATAAAATTCTCTATTTCTCTACCTCCTCTATTTCTCTCGTATAAAGTTTTGGATAAGCTTCCAATTCGTCAAGAATCTTCAGTTTCTCCTCGTCCACAGTGTACACCTCGCCATGAACACGCTAAATTTTGTTTGTTAGTTTGTATGTTTGTGGGTACTCACGTTACGCTACAGATATCACAATGCAGAAACAAATACCCACATGACCCGTTCCTCTTTCAAGCAGAAGGCATGGAATGTTGTATTGAGATGCAATAATCAAAGGGAATGAGTTGATAGTCCGACCCTTGCCTAAAATGAAGAAAATACTTTAATCTTCCAGCGATGTGGAATGTTGATACTTGGTTCTGACACGTATAAGGCACATTATCACCCCCCATATTTTAGGCACATTTGTATGATGATATGATACCACCAACATGCTTCTTATTCAGCACGTTTATGTGGCTATAGGCCTATAGGTATCTTTGCACATGCATAAAACACATAGATTGAAGGCGCGTATGAGTATCAGACTTGGACTAGATACCCACCTTCCAATTTGTGATGTCCTACAGTTTCAGCCATAACATTATGGTTAGGTTCTCCAGTCTTCAGGGTACCGTACACAAAGACCCGAGTGGGAGGATGCATCTTAGAATAGAATACCCGTTGAACTATTGTCTGCAAACAATTAATATTAATTGAACGATAAAAAAATTATCGCGACACGCAGAAAAGTTGGCGTACCAGCGGCGTGGCATATGCACATTGTAAAGGATCTGCCGATCTCACGCCGCTTGCAGAAAAATAAGTAAAAAAATTTTTTTTACTCAGATTTCGTTATGTACATACTGACAAGCCAAAATGATACAAATGAGTATGAGTTTAAAAAATCCAATGTATTACAAAATAGCGATGATGATGCTTCACATTGAGTTGATAAAAGAAAACATTTATTTATCTTTTCTAAACCGGAGTGGTACGCGTAAGCATGACACCAGACAAGCCCTTCATGTGTTGAAAAATGAAAGAGAGAAATATACTTTGGTTGTAGTTTGTAGTTTGTTGTTTGTTGTTTGCTCATTGATAAGTCCACGGGAGAAAGCGAAATTCTATTATTTTTCCTGAAAATACATATTCATGGAAAGAGTTAAATTTTAAAGCGATTAAGTGATACGACACGTGGTTTTGAAACGCATATTCATTCCCATTTATTGATGTATTCTATGCAAATTGTATTTCATTCTGGAACGCACAGTGTGGTGTTGGATAAAGAGAAATTTTCAAACTTAGGAAGTTACCAGTGGAGTGAAAATTTATGGAAAACTATGGCAATTATGATTTTACGTTACTGGTGGCTATGACATGTTGATTAACTTATGGAAAATTAAATGTAAATGGGAAACGGGGAACCATTTGAGTACGGTTCTCTTTTTTTTAGTTTTCCGAACATTTGGTGATTAATTTTGCTCTGAAACCGCCCTCAAATGCTCCCCAATCCCCCAATGGTACATACTATATGCAAAATTGTCGGTGACCAATTCTAACATTTTTCGGCGGAAATGGTGACCGAATGACAACGGTTTTTCTGCATCTCAGTGACTCGCTAGTTTTCTTGTGTATTCCAATCTAGACAATTAATAAAGTAGAATTAACATACCTCTAATTAGTGTCTGCAACGACCTTGGCAACAATTTGACAGGTGTGCGCGAGGCGGACTCCACTACGCGATGGGAACACATATACTACTCAGTTACGCAACTACTCACTCCATTCTCTAATAGTTTAAAGCGAAATAACGGCCGATTGTTGAAACGCATCGTGGACGACTGACTTCTTACGTATTTATGCTATTTGCTCGAATTTAGCTCGATTTTTTATTCTAATTTATGTTCATTTGCATAAACTGCATAAGAATGCTTATTTACTCGATGTGTTGCAAAAACCGGCCGGTATTTCGCTTTAAGCTTGTTTTCTTGATTATATAAATACTTTATTCACACATAAAAACATGCAAAATAAAGTGCTCTGAAGAGCAGGAAGACGAAAAGGTAGGTTTTTATACCCGAAGACAAACAGTAAGAAACAAAACACGAACAATGAGAGAATGTTAGATAATATTATGAGATCAAGCACCAATGTGAAGGTCTGCCTGGTCACTCAACTCAACGAGATCTAGCGCGTCAATTTTCGACTTGAACGATTCTATCGTTGAGCTGCGGACAGTCGCTTCGTCAAGGAGATTCCAAATTCTAGTGACTCGATGTTTAAAAAAAGATTGGGTTTGTAACGTAGAAACCCTTTCCTGTCGTATATATAAAGAGTTACCATCTCTCCTCTGTCTACCACCTAAAATGAACATACTATCGAGCACTCGGTGTTTATGCAACCCAAAACCTCGGACAATCTTAAAACATTCAACGAGATCGATTATTAGTGAAGTATTCATATATACAGCGGCTTCTAACTTTCTTAATTTATTATATTCTTAGCTTTAAGACAGGATTTAGATGTGTCTAGTATGCTAAAAGGGATTAGGTTTTGCTGAGTGGTTGCTAGACAAAAAGCGCCGTTCTACACATGCACATCGATTTTACCTAACAACACCACTCCATACTTTATTATGTCCCCTTTAAATTTATTTAGTTTTACTAGTTTCTTAACTAGCAATACTCTTCATTAATAAATCGTAATTTTTTAACTAAAGATAATTTTTTTCTTGGAAAAAATTCGTTGCCAATTTCCACCGGAATTCTAGCAATAGTTTTATCAATGCACGTTCAGCTATCACAATTACGAATAGCTGTAATCTTTTTTGATAAACTTTTTTTGATCAAAAATAGAAAAACTCATTTTGGGCGCGAAATTTGAATGTTTGTAACTGGCACGCTGACCCCGTTGTGACAAGGCGAGTCCGTGGTTTTGCATTTGGCATTCGAATAGTAGCAATGTAACAAATCAGGGACCATAGAAAAAGAGGTTAAATAAATTTTTTTACCAAAGATTTTCTTGAGCACAAAGGATCTAAAAGAAGCGGTGAGAGTATCTATTTCCTTTTTATGTAGCAAATGTAGCGTAGAATGATCTTAAATTTTGTAAAATGTCTTTTTTTATAAAAAAAAAGAACTTTAATTCATAGGCTGAAAATGCCCGATGACACCGAGCTTGATGAAATCACAGACCGGCTGCTCGAACACCTAATCATGGACAGAAAATTTCAGGTGAACATATGGGGGTTTAGCTCAGGGGTAGAGCGCTCGCTTTGCATGCGAGAAGTCAGGGGTTCGATTCCCCTAACCTCCAGAACTTTTTGCTCTTTCGTAATTAGAAATTACATTGAAAAATTTATAGATAAATAAAATAATTATTCAGGGTTTACTTTATTTAGGATTTATGGTCATCGAATGTTGCAAAGGCTTTGCAACTACAAAGTGTATCCGCGAAAGGTTTGGTAGACTTTTCATCGCAGCAACCGAGTACCAGTAATGCACATAGGTAAAGCCTTGTTCGGAGGGTTTGTTTAGTTTATGAACTACATGTATGCAAGTTTTTCTTAGTTTATATCAGACTTTATGTAGCATGAAATACTACTACTACGAGAAATACACAATGATTTTCTAGTTGTACACGATACAGATAATAAAATGAATGAAACCTTATATGAGCTTGGCAGTAGGTTACATAAAACACTCACACTTTAGGGAAGATCCTGTACTTGGAATTATTGAGGAATTATCAAAAGCTGTCGACTTTTCCGTGGAGACGTTTTTGAGGAGCGGTCGGTTAATTGTACTCTGGGACAGACTTGAGGAATCTGTATGGGGTGCGCGGCGAAAAATGGGCGCACAAAGTGTGCGCCCATTTTTCTCCCTCAACCATGTCCCCGTTATATTCGCGTGATTCTCCCTCAACCATGTCCCCGTTATATTCGCGTGTGCCGTTGGTTCGCCGGTTTAGGTGCGAATTTTTGTCGGCTGCAGCAGCATATTACAACTTATGCAATGACAAACATATTTCAGCTGAACTAGCATTTTGTCATTTGGAAAGCGAAGTGAACAGGGACGCAGACAAAATCTACTATGCTAGAGTGCAGGTGAGATTCATACTTTACATTCCTTGGTTATAATTTTCCTTTGCTTGTTGCAAGTCTTCTAATTATAAAGTTTCTGCTGCAGCTCAACCGAAAGCTACACTTATCTATTGACTTGTGTGACGTAGCACTAGTGACGTTGAGGATCAACAGTCAAATTTTAGGTAGAAAAACTCTGCGAATTGCCACGAATGAATAGCACAAAACTGGCTCAAATTTCTCGAAGGATGCTCTATCTTTTGAAGACATTTAACACAAGAGTTGGAAGGTAGGAAGGAGTTTATTGTGGAAAACCGGAGGGCTAGCATGCGAAAATTAACGCAGTCACCGACTAGAACAGGGACCCGCGTGCGCGTAATTTGCGACGCACTTGTGGCGCACTTTTAGCGCACAATTTTCTGGCATTCCTACCGTTTCTCGGCAAACTAAGAGAGCGCGCCATCCATAGGCCATAGATGCGCCATGTCGTTCGCCGAACGACTGTAGGTGCTCGGCGAACAGCAAGCTTACAATGACATGTGAGTTTCCTTAATGTAGTACTTTCATATTATACTTTGCAGTCCTCTTCAACTGGCCAACTTTTCCCTCTACGCTTCTTCGATATGCGATCTTTTGTATATGATCGACGATTTTGTGGGCACTAGGTACAGTATACCGGAGTCGGGTCCCGGAACGAGCCTCAGGAAAAGCGTCACGCGATTTAACAATATTGTTGTGCTAACACTGGAACAGGTTATAGTTATTCATGTTGATCAGTTATGACCGCTTATAGTGTTGTATCTTGCAACTTAGAACTTCTTACTGACAAAGTGTAGAACGGCATGATTAGCAAAATGCAGTCCATTTCATTGCGGCGCGGCACGTTTTCGTTTATGTATTTAATTATGTTTCAGATGGTGATTCGTGCAGAAGAGCAACACAAACGTGAACAAAAAGCAATGGAATTGGAAAATCGGAGAACTGTTTTCTACACACCGCCGACTAGGAGATTGCAACAGTTTGCAGGTAAGCTGATGATAAGCACATAGTGAAACGGCGCTCCGCAACCAATTTGCTGTTTACCATATTTATTCAGAGGCGCGCGTTGGCGAGGGCTGGCACTGGGCATTCTGTTTTTCCACTTCCCAGTTTTTAGAATCGACTATCATATGAGAGTAGGTAAAACCCAAAGAAGACGCGTAAAGGCCGTTCATGAAATGTCCTCAAGGTCGTAAAAACAAAAGTAATCCTCTTGTTACAGTATCTTCTGGCTTTGTGCCAATTGAATTTGGTAAAAGGAGACGTCTGCCATGGGACGGAAAGCCAACCTCATCATGGATTATGTCTAATGAACTTGTTGAGGTGAGCGAGAATAAGGAAAACAGGTCCTAACCAGAGGACGTCGATTTTACTCTGCTAAGCGCCCAGAAGAACTTCTTAAAGCGGAGTAACAACCGGTTTTTTGAAACGAATACTGAACACCGGCATTCCTATGTGTTTTTTTGCAAATGTGAATAGTTAGAATAAAAAATTGTGCGGTATCGCGCAGTTGCTTGGGAATACAGCGTCCAGGTTTCGTTTCAAAAACCGGCCGTTATGTCCCTTTAAATTCAGAATGTCTATTCAATTTATTCAGCAAAAAGCTCGTCTCTCCAAATCTCTCCCACGACCTGTGATCCCAAGAACTCCAGTGCGTCCGCTGGCCTCGCGGCAGAGGTCGCCTCTCAAGCAGAGGATCGCGGGTTCAGTTCCGCCTGCCTCCGTTCGGCAACGTGAAGCGATCGAGAAAAAGTGGAAGAAAATTCTCGATAATCAGACAGTTTTCGCACAAACGTTAACGAATAACGAAGAGGGAAAAGTTGCTACCAGGTGAGGTCGTTTAATATAACCTTCCATGAAAGAAAACAAAAAAAACCGTCTGCGACTTCATTTCGCGATGTACGAAAATCTCTGAGTGTTTGACGGAATAACAGTTTAAAGCGAAATACCGGCCGGTTTTTTGAAACGCATCATGTGAACAGCTGCGTTTTGATGCATTTATGCTAAGTGGAGTCGAATTGGGGTCTAGTTTTTATACGAATTTATACTAATTTGCATATGTTGCATAAAATGAAGATGTCCACGATGCGTTTCAAAAACCGGCCGGCATTTCGCATTAACTCCTTGCATAGAACTTATGAGCATCCCTATGTCAGTTACTTTCATCTATTGATGGCAACTTGCGTGAAATTGTCGCTGTAGTTTTTTATAGAGATTCCTATAACCTGAACCTGACACTAAATTCAGTTCTTTAGGCTCGCACGTGAAATCACCGACGAAGTATTGGAAGAATTGAAGAAAAGTAACACACGAGTTTTTAGTTAAAAAAGGAAATACTCGAATTTAATGCATTGAAATTTGTATTATACTGTCATGTTTTAAACCACTTTGTTTGTGTTTCCAATACTTCTTCGTAGGATAGTTGTTTGTGCTACTTCATGTTTTCATTACTACTTTTCGTTCTGCTGTGGTAGAAAAATGAGCTTATATCAGTGACACGAGCCTGGGTGTTTTGAAACATCACAACGGCAAGCTCGTCAGAAACTTCGAGCTCGCCCTTCAAAATTCAACGTAGGTAATTAGCCTACAAACAGATGTATAAATACTACTTATCTTCCAGTTTTGGCATAGTTTCCTACTCATATATAATTGCTCAAGTTTACTTCTTCTATTTCCATTTGGGCAAGTTAAATAAAAGGTATTTTGACTTATTTATTTTTTTCGAATACATAATTAAGGATCACCAGTTTTTCTCAGTAAGTAACAAAGGGGTTTCTACTTCGTATGGTATGTTACTAGCAGAGAATAATATAAAGAAAAGGTGAAAGTGGAAAACAATATGTAGTAACATTAGTATTGGTGTCGTTATAGTTATAAACGTTATTCCTCATTGAATAAGTTGATACCTATTGTTATATTTACCTATATTTTTCCACTTTATGCGAGCGTATGTGCGTTATGCTAATAATCGTTCAAATAAATGTTCAAATGTGCCGGAAACAGAAAAGAATGCAGTTGTTTATCATAAGCTTCAGAAATACCATAGCACCATAAGCACCATAAATCGTTACAGACCTTGCAATGGTTTGTTTGTTTCACTCTCTACTCCTTTTGCTTCTATGGACTGTTGGATGTTATGCCAATAACATTATGAATCCCAGTTCGCTATCGCAACTTGATCCGAAAATTAGTGGTGAGTATTTTAAATTGGAGTAGGCTATCAGAATCAGTCGTATCCTTAGGTTCTTAACCCTTAGCCTCCTAAGTTAGGAGTAGTCACCCAAGTGGAGACCCCCGCAATTCTACAGTAAATGTGGGACAATATAGGAAACAGCGGGATGCAAATTCGGCCCCGCCCATATCCATCGTGCAACTTGGCGTGCGAGCGGCGTGAGAACCATGCCAGTTGCAAGACGTACTCACGCTATTTCTCTTCGGGCTTTTGGCGTGCAAGCCGCGCGATAACGGCGGGCAAGTTGCACGCCATTTCCATTCCGCATGCAGTTTTGCACGCCACCACGTTGCCAAATGCAAAGTGCAAGCGTTAGGCCGCTTGCACGCCAAGTTTCGTCCGTTTAGGGTTACTGGGTCGTGGATGTTTTTAGCTGATTCCCAATAGGTAGGATGCACTTCACAAGTACAAACAAAGTTTATATTTATAACTCTAATGCGTAACTTTATTTAGCTTTGGGAGAGCATAGATGCGTCATAGCGTCATACTTCGTGAGAAAGCTGCTAACGGTTTTCTCCTGTACATCACAATTTAAAGGCTTCCCGTTACTATCTAATCCTAATCTAACCATTAGCTAAATGCTAAATTGATCTAAAAATTTCAGTATTTATTCCTGATGTTGTCTATAAGAAGCTCCAGGAGCTCAGCGACCAAGATTTTAAAAATCTTTACCAATTTGCGCTATGCAAAGCGAATTTCGCAGAGAAGTGCCCAAGCGAAAGTTCAGTAAATAAGGTACGCTTACCATGTCGTTTAATTCTCTACATTCCATTGGTGTTTGTTCTGAACACGGGGGCGCAAGAGAATTACGAGAACCATGTCGTTTAATTCTCCACATTCCATTGGTGCTTGTTCTGAACACGGGGGCGCAAGAGTATTAGGAGAATAAATAAACTTATGAGTGAACAAACATAGCCCCATTTATGAATATTAAAGGGATAGGTTCATCTTAAAGGGATGGGCTCACTACAAAATCACCTTGTTTTTATGCTTTAGTTTGATTGTACAAAGGTAAACTTAAACAAAGAACATAAAAAAAGTTTCTTGAATTACTCCCTAGGGAAGATATTCGGTAAAAAGGGTGAGTATTGATTTATCTTCCGATAACGTGAGTAAACAAGATAAACTAGGGAAGCTAAGATATATGGCTGAAACACACTGTTTTGAGCAAAATAAACTGTAGTTTTCATCGTTTATTTTACTTAAAACAATGAAAAACAGTGTGTTTCAGCCATATCTCTTAGCTTCCCTAGTTTATCTTGTTTACTCACGTTATCGGAAGATAAATCAATACTCACCCTTTTTACCTAATATCTTCCCTAGGGAGTAATTCAATAAACTTTTTTTATGCTCTTTGTTTAAGTTTACCTTTGTACAATCAAACTAAAGCATAAAAACAAGGTGATTTTGTAGTGAGCCCATCCCTTTAAATCACCCCTCTTTTCATTGTTTTTATTGATAATAACATTCACAATGAAAAAAAATTAAATCAATCACAGAACAATACGCCTCGCAGAAGAAGCTTCCTTTATTGGATACTCGTTGATATGAAGCCAGAATCCAAGCGCAAAAACTAACACCGTACACATATCCTGGCAATTAGCCAAGAGTGAATTAAATGATACTACACGTTAATTGCCACTATCCCGCACGATATGTGTACGGTATAATTTGTGCGTTTAGATTCTGGCTTCATATCAACGAGTATCCAATAAAGGAAGCATCTTCTGCGAGGCGCATTGTTCTGTGATTGATTTAATTTTCATTGTGAATGATATTTGTGCCATTATCAATAAAAAGAGGGATGACTTGAGATGAACTGATCCCTTTAAGAAAAACATTTCAGAAAGTGGTCAACGAAATTGCGCAATTATTTGCGAAGGTGGAAGAAGCTCTGGATGAGGATATCAAATATTATTTCAAAGAGGTAGGCATCCGTTCTGTGGGTTTATGCCCAACGAATGGTTTTGAACCATGCTGGCTCTACATTCTCATGTATCATTCCTTCGACTGGGACATTCTATGAACGATTTGTTAATTTGCATATATTGCTGTACATGCACATAGGTTCAACATAAACTTTTGCACTTTGACAGAAAGAAGCTAACTATAAAAATAAAAGTAAAAGTTTTCATTTTCAGCTCGCTGCAGAGATTCTATTTCGATTTATCGAGTTACAGATCTTCCAGAACAAGTTTGACGATCCATTCAATCGTTTTCAAAATGTAAACTTTTTACACAAAGAGTTACTCTGTGTGTATGTGTGTGTGTGTGTGTGTGTTTGCGTGTGTGCGTGTCGTGTGTGCGTGTGTGTTCGTGTATGCGCAAATTGGCGTAGGGTGAATCGATAAGAGGGTAGATGGACACTAAAGATAATTGCTAAAGACGGACTAATAAAATGTTTACCATTTCCAGAAACTGATTCAATTTGCCGTGAAAGAGTATAACGATTTGGAAGATGGTACACAAACCATCCTCAAAGAACAATTCTCAACTCTGACTACGTTCTTGGAGAAACAAGAAATACTAGAAGATGGTACCGTAACCCTCTCCGCCAATCTACCAATCGCTATCTTCATTGCAAACATTTTCATCAATGTTTACTAGTGCTCAATAAAATAATCATGCTGTTTTGATTTAAAACTTGTTTTTCTTTGTTCACACTCCACAGTAATGTTATTATCTTTTTGTTGAATTTGTGCAAATTTTCGCTTCAGAAAGCATGTCCATACCTAATCCTTCTTCTGGCCTGGCCATGTTTGACTTGCGAAAATGTCAAATGCCTGTCCATGTTCGCGCCATTTTACATGAATGTCAAATGCCTACCGTAACCCATGCGAAGAACGCATTTGACATGGTCCTGCAGCGAAAGTGTATCAGATCCATACTATTTGATATAGATCAGTACTATTTTGAAATAGATACTTACTAGATTCAAAATCGCTGCGGGACCTTGTCATTTACATTGACTCGAACATGGACAGGCATTTGTCATTTTCGCAAGTGCAAATCGCATACATGGACAGGCCATTACGGATGCTATGAGAGTAAAGAAAACGTTGAAGTTGCTACATGTTGAATAGCTCTGTTAGGGTGCTCTTAGGAAGCAGGGGCTACCATTTGAAAGCAACAACCGTCGAGCAATTTGTCACCTGGAACTCTTCGCCGACTTCAAATGGCAATCTCATCCGATCATGCATCTAACAATACAGAATCTTGGAAAACTATACGGACGCCATCCAAGGAGTTACGACGTCATGTGGTCTTATGATGAGCAGTGGGAGTTCTTCCCCAGTTGGGAGAAGTTCCTCTCGATCATTCGTGGGACTTCTGTCCTGGAGTTTAGATACTCCCGGCGTTCCTGCCATTTGCAGAAGTTTGGGTTCAGGTCCAGGGCAGGGCGCCTCTGTTTTATGCTGGTTGTTAGATGGCTAACCATCACAGGTAGATCACAGGTTACAGGTAGCTTTAAAATCTTAAAGCGAGAGGTGAACATAGATAGTGCCCTTATCTTTTTGCCAATGGACGCCGCACGGGCTGTGGCTGAGGCCGTAAAGCGACGTGATGCAGATGATTACAAGTTCCGCATTGACTCCGACGACAGAAACTATATTCGGAGACCAATGAGTATATCAAGTTATTTCAATCTCAACGTAGAATTCAGTGGCAAAAACGTCAAATTCTTTCATCGTCTCTTATGGCGGTTTTCGCTCCTTCTAAGAGTCTACACAGGAAAGTGGAAACCCCGATATGGCCCCGATTATTTTGGAAAAAACCCCGATATGAACCCCGATCCTTCCAAAAAAACCCGATATGGCCCCGATCACGTCCCGCAAAAAGCCCGATCACGAATAATCGGGGCCATATCGGGAACAGTTCCCAATATAACCCCGATTATTTCAAAAAAACCCGATATGGCCCCGTTTTTTTTCCAGAAAACCCCGATATGGCCCCGATCATTTCCAAAAAACCCCGATATGACCCCGTTTTTTTTCCAGAAAACCCCGATATGACCCCGATCACCGCCCGATTTTTTGGGGGACGTGATCGGGGCCATATCGGGGTTTTTGATTTCCCATGTAATACACATTTGTAAACATTTCTTCACTTTACGGACTCTCGGTTCGACATTTTGTGTAAAACGCTGAGGGATGGGCTCACTACAAAATCACCTTGTTTTTATGCTTCAGTTTGATTGTACAAAGGTAAACTTAAACAAAGAGCATAAAAAAAGTTTCTTGAATTACTCCCTAGGGAAGATATTAGGTAAAAAGGGTGAGTATTGATCTATCTTCCGATAACGTGAGTAAACAAGATAACTAGGGAAGCTAAGAGATATGGCTGAAACACACTGTTTTGAGCAAAATAAACTGTAGTTTTCATCGTTTATTTTACTTAAAACAATGAAAAACAGTGTGTTTCAGCCATATCTCTTAGCTTCCCTAGTTTATCTTGTTTACTCACGTTATCGGAAGATAGATCAATACTCACCCTTTTTACCTAATATCTTCCCTAGGGAGTAATTCAAGAAACTTTTTTTATGCTCTTTGTTTAAGTTTACCTTTGTACAATCAAACTAAAGCATAAAAACAAGGTGATTTTGTAGTGAGCCCATCCCTTTAAAGGGACAGGCCCATCAAAATAAACCTATATTTACGATACGTTCATAATGACTATCAAACATTTTTATTACAATATATACAAACTAAATTTCACCATTATTCGCCCTGGAAAACTTTTTTCCAATGCGCTCAACGCATATGCATACCATAAAACTGCAGATTTCAAAGCTATACTGGCTATACATGCAAATTTTAATCGCATTATAATTTCACGATAAATTTGCATAGACGACAAGGATATTTGCGGCTTTATGGTATACATTTAAGCTGAGCGCATCGTAAAAAAGTTTTCCATGGCAAATAAATGTGAAATTTAGTTTGTATATATTGTAATAAAAATGCTTGATAGTCATTATGAACGTATCGTAAATATAGGTTTACTTTGATGGGCCTGTCCTGATGAAACATGGACTGGTTTTGAAGCATAGATGTTCTTCATTTTCATGAAAAGAATCATTTGCATATCGCTGATTAATATTTAAGGCCTAAGAAATGGCAAATTATCCATTCAAAAATGCAGGTGGGCTTCAGACTAATTTAAAAATGTTGCCTGTAAAACCTGTGAGTTATCATTGTTTTGAGTAAGAAATAAACTTTTCAGATCTACCAAATTCTCTGTTTTCTCTTCGTTTTCGTTGGTTCTGCTGCAACCGCGAGCGAAACAAACGACATTACTATCCCCAATTTTTATAAATTCAATGCAAGCCACATCATTCGCAAAATCATGGCCATGGTGCTCAACACGGAAAAATTAAACAAGAAAATGTTCGGTAATTTTTTTTACACAAACAATAAAAATGAATATTTCGGTATATTATGGTGTCGGTAACAGATAACATTGGTAAGAACAACACCAAAAAAGGGGCAAATAACGAAATATTATTTATTATTTTTCTTTCAGGAAATGGTATGAATCGGATGAAAATTTCGGGAGCGGCTATTAGTGAAGAAGCAGAAGAAGTGTGAGTTTATATTTATACATATTAACAACTCAAAAGTTTAGAAAAAATAGTGTGCAATTTGAAATCCGCCAAATCATCCATTTTCATTATTATTTTGAATTTTTTTTGAATACCTCATTTCAAAAATACGCTGCAATAATTGTGTGTGAAAGTATGAATGTGTGAAGCTATGCAGCTAAGGATCATTTTGTTTAAAGGGACGGTTACTTCATATTGAATGGAATCGTGACAGTGTTTAAGAAAACTACGGAGTTGGCGACAGTGGTAGTCGGAGAAGTGAAATCTTTTTCGATGAAAGCAGTCAAAGTATTTGGCGCCTTTGCTGGCGGTAAACATTCATGACAATTAACATATGTATAAGTCCCCTTGCAAAAGAATGGTAGCCATTAGCCGACTACTGAGCCAATCCTACTTGCTGAGCGTAACGCACATCATCCAAACGTACAATCAAACAAACAATCATTCAAACAAACAAACAAAGCTTCCATATAATAAGATATAAGTGTGTATCATAAATATTCATCAATGATGCGCACTTATCGTCTTTCCGTTTGCTGAACAGTTACAATACTCTAGAACAACACGAGATTTTTTCATGGTACATATGCGGGGTTCCGTGCAAAATTCCGGTAGTATGGACCGAAATACAATGTTTTTCTTTGCTATACTTGGTAACCGTGTGTAAGAAATATTTTAGGCCAAGGCCCAGAAGAATACACTGATGATGATGATGATGTACCAACACATGACCCTGAAGCTACACTAAGGTTCCTCCGAGAATATATGGGAATTTGAATGTGAAACAACTCGCTAGGACATAAATTCTTAAAACAAAAATATTTTCTACAATTTCCTACAAGAGTTTCGCTCAATTTTTTTTTTGCGTTGATAAAACAAAGCGAATAAAGTTTCTCTCTCTCCTTATTTATTGAAAGAGTGCATGCCAAAATGAGATAATCAGTTGTTAATTGGTTTAGTTTATTTTTTACAATTTCCTACAAGATATCCCGAAAATATCGACCGTGGTTTTTTTTTGTTACTTATAATGTTGATTCTCGGCCCAATTAGGGTTAAAATTGATATAATATTATATATATATATATATATATATATATATATTATTGTATATATATGTATATATTATATAAAATATAAAAAAAAAAAATATATCTATATATATATATATATATATATATATATATATATATATATATATATATATATATATCTATATATATATATATGCATTTGTGGTGGAGACACAACCATTAAAATGACATTCACAATGAAAATTTAGTTTTTCGCATTTTGACCGTCATAGGTCATACTATCAACATAAATTATAAAAAAGGTGCAATTCCATGTGAACCTATCCCTTTAAGTTGTCGGTAAGAGTGAAACTTTTGGTTTAATAAATGATCAGCCGAGAAAAGGGAGGATATTGGCCCTGACAAACATCTCCATTCCCATATAAAACTTGTGCGATTTGTTTTCGTAATAAATGTTAAAGCGAAATACCGGCCCTTTTTTGAAACGCATCGTGGACAATTGAGTTCTTGCCTATTTATGCTAATTTATTCGAATTAAGCTTGATTTTTTTCTAATTTATGACCATTTGCTACTTGCATGAGCTGCATAAGGATCTGGTGCACTCAATGTGTGTCGCGACCGCGACCACTTTGTCTATATTCTAATTTACTAATTAGCTCTGTAGTTCACTATTCGGTGCACATGCTACCGTAGTCTTCCTTGTTAGCTGTGTTTCATTATCGTGTTCTAGAAGCTTCTAACTTACCTATAATAACCATTCTATTCTTATAACCTGTGTGTTAGGCTTTGTAGCCGTTTCTGGCGTGTTAGCCATTGCACCAGTTGGTGCTATTACCCTAAGGTCCCTACGGGATCACTACGATTGGTTGGTGGCCATATAAGGCACCAACGACTCGTTCGCCTTATTATTATTACTGTATTTCTATTCGTTTATTGTAATTGTATTTTATGAACTATAAACCATTCTTATTGATTGGTCTCCTGTCACTGCCAACTTGCAAGTGAATATTCGTTGTATTATTGTTTATTACTGTATTTGTGGCTTAAAGGCCGTGAGACCGGAAGTGCTCTATATTTGGTCCTCTTGCTAAGCGTCTTGGGTCCTCAGGAGCTTTTCGGTCTTTACAATGTGTTTCAAAAACCGGCCGGTATTTCGCTTTAAAGGGATAGGTTCACTAGGATTTTCACATTTTTGAATGCTTTTTATTTGGCCGAAAACCTTCACAATGCGAACATTACATAAAATTACCTTTTCTCCCCGAGGTAGAAGAGCTTGCTCAAAAAGCTAAACTACCTCGAATTTATAAAACAATTGGAGTACCGCAAATAGATACGTATGTTGAGTTGTACCCGTTATACACATAAAATCACAACACCATTCAAGTATAAACAAGTGCCGAAGGTTTCTAGCGTCGCGCTGCTTCAGTCAGTGGTGGTAATGCGTGGAGGGGAGATTTTCCTTCAGCTAAAGTCAGTGCTTGATCTTTCCAATGAGCTTTTTGGCAAATCAGGCCTGAGTGTTTGATGAAGAGATTACAAGGCGAAACCTTCGAAGTCTTCAGGTCAGGCTAGGCGTTTTGGGCGCCGCATTGATTTTCCCCGGCTGGGTGGCATTGTGAGTGTGTGAGTGTGCGTGCGTGGGTGTGTGTGTGAATGTATGTGTGTGCGTGTGTGCGTGTGTGTGTGGGTGTGCGTTTGTGTGTGTGTGTGTGTGGGTGTGTGTGGCTAGATTTAAAGGGCTAGGGTCAATTCAAGTCACCCCCTCTTTGTTTAGTTTTTATATTCATTGTACACCTCAAATAAATAACGTCCAGCCCAAAGAGTTTCCAATCAAGCGTCCCAGAGCTTGTAGTTTGCTGATATTGGATAGACTTGATATGAATGCCTTCTATATTCGACAGCTAACGCTATAGGCAATGACAGTTAGGGAAAGAAATCACTCTCTAACTTTGTTCGTATCTCAACTAACTTTATCGGTCTTATCTCTCTTAGCCTATATTTTCATGCCGGTTACAGTGCACCAGCTGTCGAATAGAAAGAGGACTCATAGTCTATTCAATATAATACAAGCGAACTACAAACTCTGGGATCCTTAATTTGGAAACTTTTTGTACTGATTGTGATTTTTATTTGGTGAACTACACATATCAAAAATAAGAAAGGGGCGATTTGAAGTGACCCCATCCTTTTAAACTCGTGGAGCACCTGATTGAGCCCGGTTCATCGCACTGATGAGACCCTAACCGGGTAAAACCCTCGTATGCGATATAGGGTCGAAACGGGGTATCATGATAGAACATGATGCATTAGTCTCTTTTATTTTTTTATTTTCTATTTTCACTCTCTTCTTTAATAATTCCTTTTATTGATTAATTGCGAAGCGCGAACGTTTCAATAGGGCCAACCAGGCCCTAATATTGTTTGCCTTCGCTCACTGCACCTGAGTTTTCTGAAGACACCTTCTCGTCGGTAATTCGGCGTCCTTTTTTGCTTTTTTAACGGATTTTTAAAGCGAAATACCAGCCGCTTTTTGAAAAACATCGTAGACAACTGGATGATTACGTATTTATGCTAATTTGCTCGAATTTAGCTCGATTTTTTATTCTAATTTATGGTCCGTTCCATATGCTGCATAAGAACGATGCTGTATTCGATGTGTTTCAAAAACCGGCCGGTATTTCGCTTTAAGCGAATAAAGCAGACCATGCGTACTCGAATAACATTCACGAAATAACATACTTTAGAAAACAGCTAGCAACTTGCCATCGGGAAGTATACTTTACCATGTTTAGCTTTGAAATGCCGAAAGAAAATTCAATAAAATATTTATTTTCATGACATGATGGGGCATGGGATAATAATATAACCATGCGAGTAACTGGGAAAAATCGCATAAATTCTACACAATCTTAAACTGACATAGGTGCGTGTTTTTGACGCTTACACTAGATGAAGTATCCCCATAGAATGTTTTCAAATTACTGCGTTAGTGCGCAATTTTCAGTCTTCTTAGTCAAATACCATACATTTGCATGCAAAACGAGGAGTGAAATCTTAGAGCATACATATTTCAAAAATCGGCCGTTGTATAATTAATGCCGTTAGGGTGACATAACGTCCGTACTTTCAAACATATGATGTCAAACTGTGGTCCCATCATGTTGTGCAAATGAACAGATTAGACTGAAACGCGCGCACTTACTACATGAGAATGCAACATCCAAAATCAGCACCGAGACCAGCTGCCACACCGCTTTAAGGCATAGTGAGATAAGGGATAGCAATGATTAGGGTAGGGGTTAGTGTAGTGATGGTCGGGCTTTTGTTTTCTTCCAAATAAGTAAAAAGTAGTGGAAAGTTAAGCTGCAGCTCCAACATGGTTCCAATTCCTTGGTCATTGTACACTTCCAGGGCATAGCTACTTATTTCCTGAAACATATGTTAACATCCATAGCTCACTTCTCTCTCTCTCTCTCTCTCTCCCCTCCCTCTCTTCCCTCTCTCTCTTCCTTCTCTCTCTCTCTCTTTCTCTCCTCTTTCCCCCCCTCTTCTCTCTCTCTCTTCTCTCTCTCTCCCCCTCTCTTCTCTCTCTCTCCTCCACCCCCTATCTCCTCTCTTTCTCCCTCTAAATACGCACTGGATAATGTGCCTCACAGTCAAAATCGGATGTTGCACCGCTTAAATACTTATTTATTCGGATGCATAAATTGCAAAGATACCGTTGGCAATTCTTCCAGTGCCTCCTTTCTATCTTCCTCAGTTTCAGCGAGAACTATTGCGCGCACTCCAATACGAATCGACCCGGTGAGAACCTGGAAAATAAGGACATAATTGTTATTATTATTGTTAATATTATTACCTAATTAATAACAACATCTCCATGATCAGAGTAAGATAGAGATATGGCTGAAACACACTGTTTTGAGCCAAATAGACTGTAGTCTTCATCGTTTATTTTACTTAAAACAATGAAAAAACAGTGTGTTTCAACCATATATCTTACTTCCTTAGTTTATCTTGCAGTACAACTTTATCAGAAGATCGACCAATACTCGCCTTTTTTTACATAATATCTGCCCTAGGGAATAATTCAAGGAATATTTTTTATGCTCTTTGTTTAAGTTTTCCTTTGTCCAATCAAACTAAAGCATAAAAACAAGGTGATTTTGTAGTGAACCCATCCCTTTACAGCAAAATACCGGTCGGTTTTTAAAACACTTTGCGTACACCTGCTTTCTTATGCAGAATATGCAAATGACCAAAACTTAGAATAAAAACTAGACACCAATTAGACCCCACCTTGCATAAATGCATAGGAATGCAAGTACTTGAGATACGCTTCAGAAAGGTCCCTTATTAGTATGTATTTGTCGTAAGGCACTTCATCTTAGGGTAGCCATTTGGTTTTTGTTATGCACTATTTGTATTATTGTGCATGTTCTTATTTGTGTTGTTTCATTACCAATAAATTATTATTATGGGGTCTACTTGGGGTCTAGTTTTTATTCTAAACGGCCGTGTAGGGAATTTGGACTTATATTGGATATTTTTTATATAAGGAATTGGACCCAAAGCCGTGTGGAACGTAGTTTTCAACATTATGCACAAACATGTATGAAATCGGCCCATATTGTCCAAAATAGTCTTGAAAACCACGTGCTGATCAGGATATTCTGGTCTGATTGCTTGAAATGCTCCAAAATGATTCGCACCTCTTGAAAGTAGTCTGTCACGCCGGTGGGCAGTTTTGTGATTACGTCTTCAAACCGCCTCAAAACATTCTTCAATCTTGGCTGGCGTCCAATTATCGCTTTCAGCTGAAGGAAATTTCTTAATAATATTGCCAAGAAAAATTTAGGGCCCATTGATCCCCTTGGGGACATATACTGAGGACACAAACTAAAAATATGCAATCATGAGAGTTGCTGGCAAATACAGAAACGCTGTGGCCGCATGAACGAACGCGTCGGGAAGCTCCCGGAACACACGCATCAGAGACACACAGAGACAAATTCTCCCAACCTGGGAGGCTCCCACTACACGTGCATACGACCACTGAATTGAGCGGGGGTATATGCTTAACGAGCAGCGGGCCTTCTTTATCTTATGTGGACCTCAGATGCTGTTTCACAGGAATCAACTACCGAACGTCGTTTATTGAAAAAAACTAGGGATAGTACAAGTGGTTTGTATAATACAAAATTACTAGGGATAATACAACTTATTATGATGGGCATTGAATTATTGCTTCTTCTTATGTGCCCTTATAGCACATATAGGCAGGCATAGATCGCTTAAATAACCACATGTCACACCGCTTAAACACACTTGATTGACTTCACAGGCGGGATGGCGCGGCGTACTTAGGCACTGCAGGCCTAGCATGAGCGCTTGGAACTCGTGCTGGGAATTATTTTCCAGTTCTTTCATTATATCACTGGGAATCACACCTAAAAATTAAATATTACAAAACTAACGAAATGAAAATAATTAACTGTTGAATAAAATATCACCAGGAACAGAGTAATTTGTGGTGATGGCGGCCTGATGGTTAGCGCAGCGGACCGGTAATCGAAAGACGCTAGTTCGATTCCCGCTCCCTTGAAAAGTAGTGTTTCGTCGGGTAGTTGACTTATTTCTGTTTTTGAATTTTCATTTCATGCGATCTTTAGAAAAAAAACTAGTGTGAAATGTTTGGTGTGGCAATAATTACCGTAGATTCTTGACTTTCAATATATTGTACTTACGAAAATGAGGGAAACTTTTCAAGCTTATTTCAACTAACATTTGATCATATCCGGTAGAGAATCAACTGAAGTAATTGCTTGTTGTTGGCACTGAGCCAAACCAAGGACGGATATAATGCAAAGGAAACGTTTCATTTTTTTTGTCTTCCTGGAAGATGTTTTTAAAAAGACTGTTTTTAAATGTTATGCTTGACAACTGTATTTATCATGGAACACACACACACACACACACACACACACACACACACACACACACACACACAGACACACACACACATATACACACACACACATATACACACCTGGTTTATATCTGCGAAGTATTTGCTTCGTGAGTAATATTAGTAGTGCAATTTATGATAAAATTTAACCAGAGAATAAAAAAACAGCCCGGACTGCAACTAATGTTCTTCCTTATTTCATGCATATATGATGTTTCTAGAAAAATAAGCATACTGCTATCGAGGTGCAGTTGTGAGCGAATACGTTTCCTCATGTCTCATGTCCTTATGAAACGGACTCGAGGAAATTGTATACCCAAGTGCTATTCGTTGTTTTGTTCATCAAATACTTGCACGTAAATTTGCATCGTATGGGGTTTATAATAATAATAATAATAATTTATTGACACATTATATAAAATATATAAGTGTGCATCATATAAATGATGATGAGAAGGTTGGCAAATTAAGCCGCATGTAACGATTAGCTTGAGGTTCGTTTATAAGAAAAGAGTAACACCTTGCAACAAATCAATTACCAATAAGATTGAGTGTTTCGCCATAGTTGATTTTTTGAATTTTCGTGCATTACCTCAGGAAATAAAACAATAACATAACACACACAATAGTGAATTATAAGATAAATCTATATACTACGGCATGCCTAAGAATAGTTTCTACCTAGCCACCTTTCTCAAATTCTAGCATCCGTAATATACCTCCACCCGCAGTAATTCGAATGCGCTATGCACGAAAATTCATATACCGCACATGGTAGTTTTTGTGGATAAGCCACAGGCGTGCTACTCAAGGATATTATCAATCAAGGATACTACTCAAGGTTTCCATGTATGCGATTCGCACTTGCATAAATGACAAATGCCTGTCCACGAGTCGATGTGACATGGTCCTCCCGCAGCGATTTTGGATCTAGTATGGATCAATTTCAAATAGCACGGGTCTGATGCGGTTCTGTTCCAAATAGACGGGTCTAGGGCACTTTCGCTGCAGGACCATGTCAAACATGCGATTTGCATGGGTTACGGTTTACGTTGACATGCATGTAAAATGGCTTGAACATGGTCGGCGGTTTGTCATTTTCGCAAATGCGAATCGCATACGTGGAAACCCCATTATACGCGCAGCAGAAATGTATTATCCATGCAATTTTTGTTGAGTAAGGACACCATCTCACCTCAATAAAACCATTGGTACTATTACACTTCGGGGGGGGGGGGGGCATTATCATTGAGTTATTTTTCAGTCAAAATTAACCTACAATACACGTAAATTATGTTTTATTTTCTAGAAAACGAAATGTAATGGAAAGATAACCGGTTTAGTGCACATTTTGTTAAAAACATGGAAAAGTCTGATATTGTGTGAATTATGACGAATGATGAAAAATGCGTGTGAATTTCGAACCAAACTAAAAAAAAAGCAAAGCAAAAAAAACTTTATTTGACTACTAAGAATGTTTCAAAGCATGGTTTTCAGTAAATGATTATGACCGAAAATGGGAAGACAAATTAACGAAACATTCAAAATTATGAGTGAATTTTACTAATTCTACTTCCAAGTTCCAGAAGTTTAAAGAATTCGGGGGCTTCCTTCCTCAGAGAATCGCGATCTGTTTGATCGAGGTTGATGAACTTTTCGGCGTATTTCTTTTCCAAAGCCTAAAATGGAATACTGTACTTTCTCTCTCTCTCTCTCTCTCTCTCTCTCTCGACTTCTGTTGTGTCTGTACAGTAGGGACTGCTAGACAACAGATTAGCGACAGAGAGGAAACGGCAGATATTAAATATCTTTACTCTTGGATAATAGGCGGGCAAATCCAATTCGATAGACAACTCCTAGCGGGTATTTATGTCTGTTCTAATATGTAAATACGCCATATGCTAATACTATGTAAATATGTGAAATCAACGACTGAACTAGACACAAGATAATATGATAGATGAGTAGTAACAGTACGTTTCAGTATTAGACATTCTTAGGTATCCTTATACCTAACACCTCCTTTTCTTAGTATTCAAGTTATACTAAATATAGCTTTTGTGACGGATTGACATTAAGCTTAGTGACGGGTTTTCTTATCCTCTCTGAATGTCGTAGTTTCGGCGGTTCCTTTGGAGTCTTTCCGGTAGGTGGTGTCACGGCAGTAGGGCTTGTAGCATTGATGGCGGTTCTCGACGTGTTCTGTGTCGGATCTTCTTCTTCAACTGTTTCAGTGTCTACAGTTGGGTGTGGAGTCTTTGGCACAGACTCATTTGGGTTCGAACAGGGTGACGGATCAATGTGGAAAGCATCGAGCAATATGTCGAAAGCTCGACTTCTGTTAGCGACAGTTCTCGGTCTCATCTGATTAGCATGACGGCGAATCAGTCGTTTCTGACCTTCGATCTTTGCGTCGTAAAGCACACTGCCTTTGTTGCTTACAACAGTAGCTTCCATCCACGCAGGCTTACTTGGAACCCGGTGATCACGTATATAGACTAAGTCTCCTGGGACGAAGACTCTAGCCTTCGAACCGTGCTTCTTATGGAATTGCTCTTCCATACGATCATCTTTTATGATCTTCCTTTCAGGCTTCGGTTTGAGCAAATCAAACGAAGTTCGCAGCTTTCTATTCAAGAACGTTTCAGCTGGCGACTTGCCTTCAGGAGTACTCGGTGACGGCGTCATCCGATATGAGAGCAGGAACGTTTGAAGATTCTCTGCAGGGCTTCCCTCCCCTTTCAATTTCAGCAACGCTCGCTTGAACGTATCGACGAACCTCTCCGCTTGTCCGTTCGATTGCGGGTGGAATGGCGGCGATAACATATGTTTTATCCCATTCTTTGCACAGAACAACGCGAATTCAGCACTTGTGAACTGTGTTCCGTTGTCTGTTACCAATGTCTCTGGCATGCCGAACTGTGAGAAAATCTTCTTCAGGTTGGTAATCGTGGCAGAAGATGTGATTCTGTCCATAGCAACAATCTCTGGCCATTTACTATATGCGTCAACGACAAGCAAATAGTACTTTCCTTCCAGAGGGCCAGCGAAATCTGCATGAATTCGCTCGTATGGTGCGGTTGCCTTGCTCCACGATTCCAGATTGGTCTTAGTCGGTGCTTTCTGTGCACGACTACAGTTGGTGCAGGATTTCACCATGTTCTCAATGTCCTCGTCTATGAACGGCCAGTACACTAGAGACCTTGCGAGTGACTTGGTACGAACAATTCCTTGGTGTCCTTGATGCAACTGTCTCAGAATTCGTCCTTTGAGAGCAGCAGGAATGACAATCCTGTCTGCGAATACGAGAATTCCGTGTGACTCTGACAACGATACTTGTCGGTTTGCGAACTGTGCGATGTCCCTTGAGCACTGTTTTGGCCAGTTCCCAGTTCTGTGAGCTTTCAGGACCACTTGCAGTGTCTTGTCTTTCTCTGTAGCATCACGCAGAACGTTAGCGGTAACTGGTAGGGCGGCAACAGTACGGTAGTGTTCGTTAGTAAACAACTCCGTTTCGACTCTCGCAATCACCTTCTCTTCTTCGGTGTCTTCGCGACTTGCAATTAGTCTCGACAGCACGTCGGCACATCCCATTTCAGCAGTAGGCTTGAACACGATCTTGAAATCGAAGCTTTTGATGAACACAGCCCAACGTTGTAAACGGTTGGCGCTTGTGACTGGGATACCCTTCTTTGATCCAAATATGGAAACAAGAGGTTTGTGATCTGTGACAAGAGTGAACTTGCGTCCCAACAGATACTTGTAGAACTTTTTCATGGCCCAGAAGATTGCGAGACCTTCTTTCTCGATCTGGCCATAGTTCTTTTCAGCTGGAAGTAGAGTCCGTGTAGCATGCTCTACCGCTTTCTGCGTACCATCACTCATTCGATGTAGCAGTACCGCGCCTAGACCGTACTGAGATGCGTCCGTGACAAGGAGCAACTCCTTCTTCGGGTCGTAGTGGGTGAGTAGCATAGGTGAGGCAACGATCTTTTTGACTTGGTCAAATGATTTCTGGCACTCATTACTCCAGTGAAATTTGACATCTTTTTTCAAGAGTTCGTCAAACGGTGCACGTAGCTTGTGCAGCTCTTTTATGAACCTGCCGTAATAGTTGATCTTGCCGATAAAGGAGCGTAACTGACTGACGTCCTTTGGTTCGGGCATCTTCAAGATTGGTTCAATCTTGGCGGGATCAGACTTGCGACCTTCTGCAGAGACGATCATCACCAGGTACCGGATCTCTCTCGCAGCAAAGGTGCATTTCTCGAAGTTGGCGTGGAAACCATACTCCGAGATGCGTGTCATACAGGCATGTAGGTTCTTATTGTGTTCCTGTAGCGTTCTACCAGAAACGATCACATCATCAAGGTACGCACAACAACCTTCGAGACCAGAAATCATCGCGTCCATGGTCTGTTGGAAGATCCCAGGAGCGGTCTTGATGCCGAAGCAGAGTCTGTTGTATCTGTACAGTCCTCGATGTGTATTGATCACGAGCAAGTTCTTGGAGTCGTCCTCTAACCCGACTTGAAGGTAGGCATCCTTAAAGTCAAGTGTACTGAAGACAGTTCCACCGTTGAGGGTTGTCATTATGTCTTCTGCGGTCGGAATCGGGTGAGTGAAGTCTTCCAGAGCTTCATTCAGTCCAGTGATGAAGTCTGCACAGACCCTCACATTTCCGTTCGGTTTCTTTACGCACAGAATTGGAGCGGCCCACGGAGAGTAGGTAACGCGCTCAATGACTCCAAGTTGCTCTAGCCGATCCAGCTCACGTTCCACGTTTTCTTTGTAATGGAATGGTACCATACGTTTCGGGCGAAAAGCGGGTTTTGCGCCTTCTTTGAGCTGGAGGCACGCTTTGGTCTTCAAACAGAGACCAAGCTCGGTGGAGAATACATCGGTGAATTGCGTCTTGAGCGTATCAAGATACGTCGCAGCATTTTCACTCTTAGTTGATGTAAGGACAGAAGGTTCTCTGGAGACCCGATGGCAGACAGCATCCAACATGGATCTGAATGATGGGAAGCGCTCTAACCAGTCCAGGCCTAGGAGATTCATCCTAGCGGTAACGTGCACGATCCCTGTGATATGCTCGTTCTGGTAAGAGGCGTTGCACTCGAATGTACCGTACAGTTCGAGCTGCTCTCCATTTGCTGCGGTCGCGACTACACTTGTGGGGTCCAAGTTTGGTCGACCTAGCGCCTTCCATGTGGCTTCGGAGACCAGAGTCAGATCCGAACCAGTGTCCAATTGAAGTCGCACCTTCTTTTCATTCATCTGAATGTTAACGAATCTGCGGCCGACAGATCGCGAAGACACTTCATGGACATTGCGATTACGCAATTTGTGCTTCTGCTGACATACAGTAGCGTAATGCCCTTTTCTTCCACAATTATGACAAGTCGCTTCTTTGGCAGGGCAGGACCGGTGTCCACTGTTCCCTCCACAGTACTTGCATTTCCCTTGTGGGGACGTTCTCTCGTCTCTCTGAGGCTTGTGGGGCTTATTGTAAACCTTGTTAATAGCGAGGTCAGCGCTGAGGTTGGCCTTGTGCTCGCGGTATCTGTTAACAGCGAGAGCCACATCGTCGAGGGTCATCTCAGGAGTCTTGTCAAGGGCTGAAATAAGCCAGGCGCGAATCTCTGCATGTGCAGGATTGCGAAGACTATTGAGATACATCAGGACCCGGAATTGATTTTCCTTCAATTCACTGAACTTAAAAGCCTGACAGCTTCCGTTCACCAGAGCGATGTGCTTCGTGTACTCGGTAATCGGTTCTTCATCCAAATGAAGACACGAGAGTCGCTTTCGGAACAACGATACCTTCGAGGTAAACACGAGTTTCAGCTTCTCAACCACTTCATCCAGGCTCATTTCCTCAGGTTCTTGCGGCATACAGCGCAATTTGAACTCTTTCTCTTGCTGGGGTGGTAAGCGAGATAGCAGAAAACCGATCCTGACATCTTCAGGTACGGCAGCGGCATGGACCTCAATGAGTCTTTGCTGGCCTTTGTAGTACTCAGCAAAACATGCGCCTTCCTCGTCGCTATAATCGAACAAGGGGACATTCTTGTGCAGCATATCAAGCATTCCTCTTGCTTCTGCACTGAGCGGTACACTTTCTCTCTGGAAAGGTGTCACCGACTGGGACGTATTCTCATTATTCTCCTCCAGACGTTGCAGACGAACTGCTGTACTCTCTTGGCTCTTCTGAAGTGCTTTCAGAGACTCCAAGATTTCCTTGAGCGTGGTCTTGTCATCGTCGTCCATGACGAGACTGGGTGTACTCACCCTGACAAGTGTCCCGGGCTGACTTATACGTAAGTCACAAGCGTTGCGGTCTGTGCGAGACGGCACTCAGAGGGTTCGTACGACTGTACAACCGTGAGTAAGCTTGATGCTCAGGTCTGGATCTCCTATCAGGCTACTGCGCTGATGGTGTACAGAGCGTGTTCACACAAGAACGACGGTGTACCAGGAGAATAAGAGTAGTCCGAATCCTGAACGCCAATGTTGTGTCTGTACAGTAGGGACTGCTAGACAACAGATTAGCGACAGAGAGGAGACGGCAGATATTAAATATCTTTACTCTTGGATAGTAGACGGGCAAATCCAATTCCGATAGACAACTCCTAGCGGGTATTTATGTCTATTCTAATATGTAAATACGCCATATGCTAATACTATGTAAATATGTGAAATCAACGACTGAACTAGACACAAGATAATATGATAGATGAGTAGTAACAGTACGTTTCAGTATTAGACATTCTTAGGTATCCTTATACCTAACAACTTCAATATGCAATATACTTCTCGTCTAACTCTCGTCACGTGCTCTGTTAATTTTTCAAAACCCTTTTTTTTACCTTTTTAGAGAGTAAGGCCACTGAATGAATTAAGTTAGTTTTAGATGTAACATTGCGGACTAAAAACCTTGACATCATCGGCCGGTTTCTTGGAAAGCATTAGGCTGCCAGAGAAGTTCAGGGTGTCTTCCAACAACTAAACGATTAAAAATTACGAAGAATGTGTGTTTCTTCCCTACACATGTGTAACTGAATTGAATTTTACAGTGCAGATGGTGCTCCTCTAAGGTCTAAGGGCGCACGAAGTGCGAGCGCAAATGGTGCGAGGTTTTGCCCCATTTTCGAGACTTTCATAGAGCAGAAAGTCACTGAATTCGCTAGATCCTCTGGTGCGAAAGCTGTGTTAAAGCGAAATACCGGCCGGTATTTGAAACGCATCGTGGACACCTGAGGAGTTCTTACGTGCATATGCTAATTTACTCGAATTTTTTTATTCTAAATTATTGTAATTTGCATAGGCTGCATAAGAATGCTGGTGTACTCGATATCTATGTGTTTCAAAAACCGACCGGTATTTGTCTTAAGTGGGTGATGATGCATCAGTGTTTTGTTCTAATCCTACACAATAATTTTAATGCTAAATTCCCCCACCTCAGTGAGAAAATTCCGTGCATTCTCCGTCAGTTTTAGCATTTTTGCGTCCACGATTTGCGGGATCTTCTTGGAAACATCTGGGTTGGCCTTGGCAAGAGCCAGCAACAGCTAAACACATAAACAAACCTGTATTTTCACTCTCTCTCTCTCTCGCTCTCTCTCTCTCTCTCTCTCTCTATCTCCATCTCTCTCTCGTCTTTCCCTCTCTCTCTCTTCTCAGAGGAGAGAGAGAAAAAAAAAAAAAAAAAAAAAAAAAAAAAAAAAAAAAAAAAGAGGGAGTGAAAAGAGAGAAAGGGAGGAAGAGAGAGGAGGGAAAGAGAGAGAAAAGGGAGAGAGAGGAGAGAGAAAAAAAAAGAGAAAAAAAAAAAAAAAAAAAAAGAAAGGGAAGAGAAGAAAAGGGAGGGGGAGAGAGAGGAAAAAAAAAAAAAAAAAAAAAGGGAGGAGGAGAGAGAGAAAAAAAAAAAAAAAAAAAAAAAAAAAGGGGAGAGGAGAGAGAGGAGAAGGAAAGTCTCTTTCTTCTCTCTCATTCTCTTTCTCTCTCTTCTTTCCCTCTCTCCCGCATTTCTCTTCTCTCTCTCTTCTCTTTCCTCTCTCTCTCCCATTTCTCTCTCTCTCTCTCGCTCTCTCTCTCTCTTCTCTTCCTCTCTCCCATCTCTCCCCATTTCTCTTCTCTCTCTTCTCTCCCTCTCTCTCTCTCCCATGTCTCTTCTCTCTCTGCTCTCTATATCTCGTTTACCTGTTGTATCGAGAGTCCTTCTGCAGCCGCATCATACAATGCATTCTTCAGTGCAACTAATTCTTTCCTCGCAAGCGCGTCGGTAGCCTGCCGAATTGGTTCAGGAAGAAACTCTGAAAAGACCGAGTAAGACATGTGCTAATCTTGTGAAAGTCCAAAGTTAGCACTGTGCCAATCTAGTACTGGACCGATCTAGTACTGATCTTTACCATATCTAAACTAAGAAATAGTATCAATCCAGCATACCTCTCAGCTGTCCCAAGCCTTCCTTTTCCTTCAACACTGGTGCACTTCGCAACACAGCAAATAAAGCGGTTAACAGGAGAAGACGGAACATTTCTGAAAGAAATCGATATGTTAAGTGAACAGTTGAGTCATCTATCCACCGTTACGCCTTGTTAATTATGAAACATTTGCATGCTGTAATTAGTGGTGTAAATTTTCTCGTATGCCGAAAATATACACATATATGCAAATTTTTTCTCACAATAAACAGTGAAGACTATTTTGGACAACTTATATTCAAAAGTACTATATATGCAAATTGCTCTGTAACTCTCGATACCAAAGGGGCAGAAAAAATGTAAAGGAACTGATTTCTACGCTTCAAAGGCATTTATTCAAATATTCAAATATTCAAATATTCAAACTTCAGTTTACTATCTTATTCTAATTGTAAGGAGAAGAGTTTGAAGACGGGTGATTTTATTTGTGATTACGACCACAACGAATTATTCTACGTTTCAGACATTTGGTATAAGTAAGCAACTGTTCGCATTTTTGCAAAATAGCGCAGTAGAATCTCCTAACATAAATGTTGGGATATACGCTTCGACCTTTCATATAAATATGCGCCCTTCTAACAATTGTAAGTATCGTTTACATAACATTTGATGACGCCTCAGGCGGCGATAACCGTCTGGTGATATGATAATAGCCATATAACTGAAGGACAGTACGCTTTAGCCCATGTAATTTTCAATTAAGGTGTCATACAGATACCCACAAAATGGTACAGCTTACGTACTACGCGAAGTCTGTTGTACCTTGCTCAAGCTCAACCACATGCACATCATCCATACAAAAACCCTACCACAAACCAGCAAGACCTAGCTTCAATAAAAACAAACAAATATATACGAATTGCCTTTATTTACAACTCATACTTTTCGTATAGAGAACAAAGGTCAGGGTTTATTTTGGGAGAAAATATTCCTTTCCATCAGGGTTTCAGGGTTTCTTTGGTCCCTCTCCCTTGCTTTTTTCGATGAAAGCAATGAACTCCGGAGCTTGGGCCCTGATTGATTCAACGTCCGCGGGTTTCAGGGCCTTGTACATGACCCAGTACTTCTTATCCATGGCCTGAAAACATATTCTCTAGTTTTGCAGTTTGTAGTATTAGTTTTTGGAAAACCGTCAGCGCTCCCTCGAGCCCCAAAACTCGCTGCAAACTCAGATAATCACCATGTGTGTCTAACTACTCTACCATAACCAAACTCTCGTCCGAAAGTGTGTTCCTTGCCAATCGGTGTAGTTAGTAAGATAATTGCTTGAAAATTAAAGTACAAACATCTTTCTCCTCCTGTGTAGGCTTAGTGTTCAGAGGTCGAGAGAAAACCTTGAGCAATTCGCCGATCACCTATAAATACAATGCTATATTAAGTATAAAGTAGGTTGGTGCGTGGTCCCCCCCACGCAAAAGACAGGACACTTAGAGGAATCGAACCCGCCATCGTTGCATGGGCTAACCGCTATGCGACAAGTGACCCAAACGGTCTCCACCCATGGTAATCTTCCCTACCGATTGCATGAATTTCTTGGCCTCCGGGGTAAGAGCCTCCAGTTTTTTCTCAACAATTCCAGCGATTTTCTTCGTCTTTTCGTAAGTTTTCGCGTTCAGTCCCTTGAGTTTGTCCAACATCTAAATCATTTTCTGTCCCTCTTTTCTATATATATGATTACCTCTCTCTCTATCTCCCGATGTCTTTCTCTCTATCTATCTCTCTCTCTTTCTCTCTTCCTCACCTCAGGCTGCGTCATCTTCCCTTTAGCCTTAAATGCGTCGAGAAGTTGCTTGAACGCAATCAGATCGTCCGTTACGAGAGTGTCGGTGACGGCGAGAATCTCCTTCGGCACAATTTCTGAAAGTCCAAGTATCAAATGGGCCAAGTTATAGAGTGACTGATCTAGCGGAGCTCTTTGATCTACCTAGCAAAAGCTCTCTAGAATCAATGAATCGGTTTGCACAATTACACTGATTTGATAACGTGACGCCCGCGGCGGGTAGCAAACTCGTACCTTATACATACAGAGGCGGTTGTATGGTACAAGCTATGAAAGTCAGCCCACCCTTGTCGTTTCGAGAGAGGGAAACCGGTGGGTAATAGATGTACGGTACCAGTGTACCAATTGCTTACCTGCACCCTTTTTCATCGCTTCAAGGTCACCGAGTTTATCGGTTTTGCCCGGTAGCGGTCCACAGACGGCAATGCCAAACATAGCAGCGTACAGGAGATAGCGAAGCATTTCTGAACTGAAAATATAGTTAGAGGAAATAGAAAACGGGGAACTCTAAGCCGGCTCAATGTCGAAAACATTTCAACATGTGCAAAAACAAAGACTGCTAATTAAAATTTAGAAGTTACATTTAAATAAACGAGATGCTTACCCGAGGTGTCGCAAAACTATACTATACGCTAAGAAAACCCAATCAACGCTACAGGACGAATTTGAATATATGCGTAGTTTTGAACAGTACGTGACTACCAAACTAAATGTAAAATCCAGTTTGTATGTTTTACAAGTAAATTACTAAGATAATTTTGGGAGACTCATTTGCACAGCAAAATGCACTACCCTTGAAGTATTGCCGAATAACCGACGAAACTCGGATGGAGCGCACGAAACACTGGCGCGAATATTTCGGGCATCGTAAGACAGTCGCGAGCAATGTACGAAAATGCTCCGCGTTTTATCGCCGCCCACCTGTCGAGTTTCCTTTCCCGTGGAGGCTACAGTAACCCAAACTTCACCTCACTGACGAATATCACCTTCTTTTCAAGCGTGTTAATCTTTCCCTGAATCAAGTTCGACACTCTTTGCATCTTTAAATGGGCCGACTCGACTTAGTTCAGGCTGATCTTCAGGGCACCCATACATAGAATACTAAACGAATAATTTTGAGCTGGTTACAGTCGATATACTGATGGTGGACTTTATTTCCAGGTCTCTATATCATCTACTATGATTTTTCTATTTTTCATCGTCTCTCACGGCGTTGCGCTCTTTAAAGGAGGAGGCTCACGAGATCTAAGTGTACGATTTCCTTCTTTTTATCGATAGACGGTGGTATTTAATTCCAATAAACATGCCTTGTGGAGCAAAAGCTTTTAATCAGAAGGAATAAATCAATGTAATGCTTAGAATTTTATGAAAGTTCTTTACCGTAGGCTTTGTGTCCCGAGAGTATCTGGCTCTTATTGTATGTGTCCCGGGTGTATCTAGCTATAGTTGCGCCCTTATTTTCTTATTTTGAGTCCCCAGATATCCTCGGGACACACACAATTACAAAGACTATGGTACAGAATTTTGATAGAATTCTAAGTATTATATTGTTTTATTCCTTCCAATTAAAAGCTTTTGCTTCATAAGGCATGTTTCTTGGAAGCAAATACCATCATCTATCGATAAGAAGAAAGAAATCATACACTTAGATCTCGTGAGCCTCCTCCTTTAATGAGTATAATAATATTACAGCGAAATGGCACCCAGTTTGGGGTTTTTCACCAAAAATAGTTTAAAGGGATCGGCTCACCTCAAATCGTGTCTGTTTTTTCTGTTTCTTTATTTTCTATAAGGGATAATAAAAATTTGGAATACAAAAAGTAGTGTTATATTTCAATACTCACGAAGATATTAGGTGATAAAGTGGTGGATCGATCGGCCCGAAATGAAAAAGTGTTAATTGTCCCATACAAACAAGGCAGGACAATTACACTTTTTCATTTCGGGCCGATCGATCCACCACTTTATCACCTAATATCTTCGTGAGTATTGAAATAGAACACTACTTTTTGTATTCCAAATTTTTATTATCCCTTATAGAAAATAAATAAACAAAAAAACAGACACGATTTGAGGTGAGCCGATCCCTTTAAATACTTTACGTCAACATCAACATTCCTAATGCAACCACCTCTGTAGAAGCCGTAGTCGAGTGGTAGCGCTCTCGAAATTAATTGGTGCGAGAGGTCCCAGTTCGACCCCACACCCGACAAACAATCTTGCATGACATATTACTTTCCGAAAAGGGGCAAGGATAATTTCTGTTCTGCGCCCTTGCGCATTACACGGAGAAAGGAGCTGTCAGTTCGCTTTAATATTAAAGGAGCGGAGAGGGCTCGTCTATCCCCGGAGTGACCAAGCCGCGCACTGACGTCTCCTGCCTACCTCAGGAGACTAAGGTCTTAATATGCATTTAACCAATTCCAGAGAATAAACATTCTAGCTTCAATAAAAACAAATATGTGAATTGTCTTTATTTGCAACTCCTACTTTTCGTATAGAGAACAAAGGTCAGGGTTTATTTTGGGAGAAAATATTCCTTTCCATCAGGGTTTCAGGGTTTCTTTGGTCCTTCTCCCTTGCTCTTTTCGATGAAAGCAATGAACTCCGGAGCTTGGGCCCTGATTGATTCAACGTCCGCAGGTTTCAGGGCCTCATACATGGCCCAGTACTTCTTATCCATGGCCTGAAAGCATAGTTTGTAGTTTTGTAGTTTGTAGTTTTGTAGTTTATAGCATTTGTTTTTGAAAAGCCGTCAGCGCTCTATCGAGCTCCAAAACTCGCTGAAAACTCAGATTATCACCATGTGTGTCTAACTACTCTACCGTCACCAAACTCTTGCCCGAAAGTATGTTCCTTGCCAATCGGTGTAGTTAGTTAGTTAATTGCTTGAAAATTATTAGGTAGTTAATTGCTTGAAAATTAAAGTACAAACATCGTTCTCCTCCTGAGTAAGCTTAGATTTCGCAGCTCGAGAGAAAACCTTGAGCAATTCGCCAATCACCTATAAACTTATGCATAAAGTTAGTTGTGGGTAGGTTTCCCTCCGCAAAACGAATGACATGCAGAGAAATCGAACCCGCGATCTTTTCGTGGCCTAACCACCACACGATCAATGAGCAAACACAACATCCACCTACTCTGAACCTCGGGCGCGCAGCTACCAAATTGTGCAGGGTGCGCGGATTTGGGTTGCTGCAAACCCGAAGGGGATAGTTGCCTCCTTCCACTTCTGAAAGGGAACCCGAACGCGCCCTTATTATCCGTTATCTATGCACCACGCACCTTTCCGCGTCCGCTCGTTCACGAAAGCGCGGCTAGTTACGCATGGACTCCAACTTGTCCGCATGCGCGTCCGCGAACGTAAGATGGTAATCCTCGGTATTGTGTGAAATCCCTACCGATTGCATGAATTTCTTGGCCACCGAGGTGAGAGCCCCCAGTTTTTTCTCAACAATTCCAGCGAGTTTCATTGCCTTTTCGTAAGTTTTCGCGTTCAGTCCCTTGAGTATGTCCAACATCTAAATGCACATTACGCTTTGCTTTAACTCAGCTCTTCTATTCTTACTGTCTCTCTCCTTCGGTCTCTATGTATGATCACCTCTCTCTCTCAGTCTCTCTTTCTCTCTCCCTCCTTCGGTCTCTATATATGACCACCTCTCGCTCTCTCTCTTGCTCTCTCTCTCTCTCTCTCACCTCAGCCTGTGTCGTCTTCCCATCAGCCCTAAATGCTTCGACAAGTTTCTTGAACGCAATCAGATCTTCCTTAACGAGAGTGTCGGTCACGGCGAGAATCTCCTTGGGAATAAGTGCTAAAAGATAAGTACTGTAGTAAAAATCTGAAAATCCAAGTATCCGATGAGGCAAGCTGTTGCGAGATCGATCTAGCGTTGATCTTTACCAAACTTCGAAAAAATTAAACTTTCTAGTATCAATGTACCGGATTAGACATAAGTTGGAAGGCCTGCGGCGAGAAGCGAACTAGTGGCTTTTACAGAGGCATCTAGTACAAGCTATCAAAGCTAGGTAATAGACGGATGGTAAACTAAATGTATAGGTTTTGCGTACCTGCGGCCGTTTTCACCGATTCGAGGTCGCGGAGTTTTTCTGTTTTGTCCGGTACCGGTCCACAGACGGCAAAACCGAATATAGCCGCGAACAGGAGATAGCGAAGCATTTCTGAACAGAGAATAGTTTAGCAAATAGAAAACGGGGAAATCTAAGCCAGCTCAATGTCGAACATGTGCAAAAAAACAAAGACTTCAGCCTAATTAACTTGTAATTTAATAAATTGATTTTTTTAAACGAGACTCGCAACTGAAAGCCCCAGACAAAGCTACAAGATGAATTTGAATACATGCATAATTTTGAATTTGAATGCATAATTAAACTGTGAAGTGACTTCCAAAATAGAGGTAAAATTCAGCTTGTATATTTTACAGGAAAATAAATAAAATTGGAAACGGATTTGCACGGTAAAATACAGTTGAAGTATTTCCGAATCACAAAGGGGGGAGCACCCATCCGCGTAGTTTGCAAACTGCGCGGCTGGGCCCGCGGTACCTCGGGGAACTCAACCGCGCAGCGCACCTCCGGCCGAGAACCAGAGCGAATAGTTCGAGCACAGTAAGGCAGTCGCGAGGAATGTACGAAAATGCGGTGTTTCATCGCCATGCACAGAGTTTCCGTCCCGTCGATGCTACAGTACCTCAAACTTCACCTCAATGACGAAGTTGTTTGCCTTCTCCTCAAGTACGTTAATCTTTCCTTGAATCAAGTTCGACATCTTTTGCATCTAGCAGACTCGGACATGGCCTTCAGGGCACCCATATCCTAAACTAAAAATTTTGTGCTACAAATGACACCGGTATTTGCATAAAACACATGGAAACACGGTTGTTCCAGCACCTGCTTCGGCAACCGTGTGCCATTCCCTTTAAACAATCATATGTATCACCTGCTCCTCAGTTTTGTGCTCCTCGTAGTTGGCGACGATTGCCTTGAGCTCCTTGTCGGAGTCGGACAGCTCATGTCCAGGATCTGCTTGAGAATCAGACCTACGGATATGTTTTAAAGTTTGCTGGTCTTAGGTGTAAAAAAATCCTTTTTTTCGTAAGATAGTGCATAAGAGGGCGTTCCTTCTCTAGACCTTTTCATCTACCATAGTCTAACAAACCGAAACCGCTCGTCACTAACTATCACTGAGCAGTCCGAACTCATCGGAATACGCAGCACACCAAACAGAACTTAAAGGGTCAGGCCCATTTCAGGCAACACCTATTTTATATAACTCTATCTTAAAATGGTAGCACGTAAACGTGTGCTGGGCAACCCATGAATTATGTATATGCCCATTGTGTTCCATTTTTTGTTGTGCTATTCCGGTACAGACATTTGCCTTTTTGATATTAATGACAAGTCTCGAAGCCGCCACCGCGGCAAACTATTGATGTGCATACCAGCCTACTTATGTACTCTTCTGGAATGTCCTGGGGTTTTAGAAGAAGGCAGTCACTTCAAATTCAACTTTTTTATTCGATTTTTATTAGATGCAAGAAGATTTATAAAACAATATGCAGTCAGTAAAAAGCCACATAAAAGCGGACTCAGGGAGAGAAATCAATGAAAATGGGTTTTGGTAAATGACCGTCGCCGGTGCATATATGATGTGCAATTGCCAGGGGTACTTGGAGAGTGAACAGCCTGCAGTATTACATCTGGCGCGTGGTTTATCACTGCAGGGTATTTATTATGAAACTCTATACGGGCAATTATAACTACGGTATACTAGTAAAACTCATAGACAGGGATTTCTCTCCCTGAATTCGTTTTGCCGTACTTTGTGCTGGAATCGTAGTTTCTTCACATATTTGAATATTCAATGAAAAGCGAATAAAAAATACGAATTTGTAGTGACTGCGATCCTTTAATGTATGGCAAAAACCGCGCATATTGCTTCCAATTGTCAAATATACATCTCGCGTAAGATTTTGCATACACATTTGAAAGTTAGCCGCATCATGGAAAATGCACCATGCTATAAGCAAAAATGAGGAGGCAGGAGTGTACAGTTTATGCACGCTCGAAAAAATAGTCCGATGGCTACCTACCACGGGAGCATTTTTTGGCGGTCTGTAGATATTCTCGTGTAGTGCCAATCTTGGCAGCAAAATTCGGCAATTCTTGTCATACATTGAACCCCATCCGTTGTTTTAATTGGCGCTCAGAGTACTGCTCCTACAATGGCAAAGAAAACAACTGCAATGTGACACTTGACGCGCAAGCGGCAACCTTACGGCGTGCATGCGGCATGGAAAAAAGTGGCACTCCGTTGGATTCTGGCGTGCAAGTTGCCCGCCGTAACGTTGCCGCTTGCACGTCAACTTTCGTCAATGGAGCAAATGATGGCCACATCCAAACAGAGTGAATGAGATCTCATTAGAAAGCCGAGACTTTATCGTGAGCCTAATTGAAGGAAAATTATTATTAAATCTCCCCAATTTTGTAATTTTCTTGTACCCCAGCAATGTTGCATTTCATGTCCCTTCTTCTACACACAAAAAGAGGACATAAAGAGGTGAAAGATCCGACTGATCCCTTTAAATGAGTGTGCAACAGATTGAAAATGACCCACATAAATTAGACCCCGAGACGACCGAAACAACATATGTTGGGGTTGCAATCGAGGAGCTGGGGGATCTTTGTACTTTGTACTTTGGACCGGACCCTTTAAATAGTTATGGCAAATAAATATGTTTGTACCTGAAGTCTGAAGGATACAAAGGGTTTCAGCGCAACAATTGAGAAGATGTTGAATTGTGCTCTGTAGATTTTGGGCCAGAATCTACAACGTCTCTTCTCAACAAGTAAAATGTAAAGTATTACAAACACACGTATTTCCTTGTTGCTTACAATTAATTTGTAAATACCTCTTTGTCCAATATGCTAATTTCCTTCCTTCGGACCCTGAGCGTGAAACAAAGAGTGTTGTCTCCCTTGAAACACATTGCATAGAGGCGTCAACAAGGGCCAATTAGCGTGATAGATTACAACCACGGACCCCATTTACTGATTTACTATTCACACCACAGATGGTACATTTACTACATTTACAACGTGGAATTGACAATATTCAGATAGAGTTCAGTTCAAAGGTCAAAGGTTAAAGTTCAAAGATCATTAACGGGCACCAAATTTCCATAGGATACGTAGGATATGTGCATCATATGCAAATTTCCTTCAAGTCTGTAGGCTTTAAATCCAAGCTCACTCAATTATTGAGTTGTTCTGAGTACTTGCTTTTAAAGGAGGAGGCTCACGAGAATGAAGTGCTCAAATAGTTTTCTTTTATCGAAATTTGATGGCATTAAATTCCGAAAGACGTGCTTTACAAAGCAAAAGCTTTTAATTGGAATGAGTAAATCAATATAAAACTAAGAATTCTATTAAAATTTTGGATCGTAGCAAATAGTTGATTTCCATAGTGGGCATGCAAATTTTGTGCTGGCTTGCAAAATGACTTGTAAATTTGCATGTTTAGCTTTGAAAGCTACCTTGCATACGATAGCTTATTTTATTTGACTTCGAGTTCTTTAGATAAATTAATTCCTCCATACTAAACCGCTCAACCTTATAATGCCTGTTTTTTGGCAGATCAACAAATCATCCTTCGACGATAAAAGGAAACTATTTGAGCACTTCATTCTCGTGAGCCTCCTCCTTTAATGTATAATTTCAGAACGAAGGTTATGTACCACTTCAACGTATGTAGTTCGTCTCAATCCCTTGACAGAATTACCAGAGATTATATAAGAAAATACAGCACTCGACATGAGTTTATCGGGGTTTTCAATGTAATAAACATATTTATATTGTTTACATTTGCTGGTTGATTTATTTATTTTTCTCAAAACATAGCTCATAATAATGAAGGGAAGAGATAGAGAGACGGGGGGACGGGGGATGAGAGAGATGGAGAGAGAGAGAGAGGAGAGAGAGAGAGAGAGAGAGAGAGAAAGGAGAGAGAGTGCAACGTTATTGCCATGGTGGAAATATGCATACAAATTTGGAACCCCTCCGGGCCGCTATTCTGAAAGTCGACCCGCTTAATTATGCAATTAGGCTATGGTGCGGAAGCAAGATGACACCAACAGGCACCATTTCCACAAAGGGTGTTCATTCTAGGAGGATGGGTCCTAATTTGGTAGTCAGAGGGCCTAATTCGAAGGACCTTAGAGAGAGATCAGAGGGCCCAGAGACCGCGAGAGATCTAAGGGAAGCGAAGAGGGTTATCCCCATACAGCTTGAAAGCTCTAGAAAATATTAATTTCTATGTGAAATACCAAAGTACTGGATGTAGTAGCCTTTAAAACAAAAATAAACATACTCGTCATCTCGCTGCTTCAGGCTTCAGAATCTCATGACAAGTCATAAGCTTTGATTTTTTTTTCATAACAATCAACAGATTTCTTCCCCGTTCATTGCATTTAAATTAAAGCGAAGTACCGGCCGGTTTTTTAAACTCATCCTGGACAACTGGATTATTACGTATGTATGCAACGTTGGCCGAATTTAGCTCGATTTTTTATTCTAATTTATGTTCATTTGCATAAGCTGCATAAGGACGCTGGTGTGCTCGATGTGTTTCAAAATCCGGCCGGTATTTGCATTAAATTCCGGATTTATAGCTGGCGTATGCAACGTTACTTCACAATTTGTAGTCTGCTTGAATTTTGTCATATTTTGTGTTCTATCAATGTTATTCCCCCAACATTTCATCAACATCAATCGCACACGTTGGATTTCCCCGGCACTGAGTCACTGTAACAATTGTCCCGTTCAGCAAATCTCGAACGAGATTAATTACCCTCAAATGGGAACATTTTCAGACAATTAACCCCTGGTTCCCTGGTTAATTGACAGAGTTTGCACTTTTCTGACTGAAATCCCGTCCCGTATGCCTTGATAAATGTGATTCTAGAAAGCTCGCACTAGCTTCTAGAAAACTAGACTAGACTCTCGCTATTGTGCAGCAACTGCAATAGCGCCGCCAAGGCTCGCGTGGTATATAACGCTGACGCGGCAAGTATAGCAACAAGAGTTAGTCGGCGCGTGAAAACCTGAAAACCTGAAATGCCCCGATAGCTCACGGCTTTTTACTTTAGAAGTTTACTTGCATTCTAGGAATGGCATATAGTGACTTGTAATTGTAAGTCCACCAATAAGTGAATAATTCAGTCTCGAGCTCCAAATCTACAAACCGATTTCATGTATTTATTTTAATTAATTAATATTTTCCCTTGTTTGTTTGTCTCTAACATATTTTTGAATGGCCTGAGATTTTCGCGAGCCGGCAAAATGTTTCTTTGTCTGAGCGTGGACAACATATGTGGA